>JAODXP020005005.1:0-45880 GCA_027497455.2 Sardinella longiceps | reverse complement strand
GAATTCATTCAGCTGAGTTCACTGATGGCATAATGTTCAAAATAGCTAGCCTAATAACTCCCTTGCCACAAGCTAATAAACTTCAGCATTGTTTTTCTCCGCTTTTCAATTTTTCTGACTTGCAACATTGTAACACTTTGAACGCTCCTATCTATGTAATTTGTTGTCCAATATCGATAGTGGTATCATTTGAAAGGTTATTTTCTTGCCGTTCACATGAATGCAATAACTTAATTTTGAAAAAAAAAATGCCAATGCGACTGATTTCGCTATGCAGAGTCACAAATATTCTGCCTGGCACTGTGAAAAAATTAAACTTTGTGCTGGCGCAAAGTTCAAATAGGTTGGACTTAGGAAACCTAATTACTGTGGGTGTGTTATGGATGTAACATTAAATTAACTAATGACAGATCAATCTCTCATTGCGAGGAGCGCAAAGCGCTTGGTGAATTGGTATTAAACCTGTGGATCTTGTCAGTGAGTGAGCATTTAAGGAAATGCTTACTTGAATAGCTTACAGAAGGCCGAGTAATAGTAGGCCTAAATGGATATCTATAAGCTCCACAAAACACAGATGAAGCTATCCTGTTAGATATCTTGGAATATTAATTCAGCAAAGAAAACAAAAGTAATTGTGATTCTCCATTCCAGACGATAGTCTTCCCCCTTTAAGCACATCTTCCTGAACATCATAAAGATTTTCCGATTGTAATAATCAATGTTGTGACCTCCGTTGTTATGCTGAAAAAAGCACTGCATTTTGTATTGCACCCATAAAATATATATTGATTAGTGCGCCACTGACTTTCAACCAGATTTTCTTGGATCAACAGCACAACGTCATTCATATCTCATACTGTGTAGCAAAGACAGCTCACACATTCATGAATGAACATTGCGCCAGTGCATGATAGAGCCCAATACTTAAAACCTTCCTCTTTGACATCTACTATAGACGAATCTGACAAGCGTTTTATGTAGGCTGCCATCTTGTGGTGACGCCATTGTTGGACTGACAACAAACCTTTTTGAAAATGCACAGTCAATGACAGCTAACAGCAAAGACCATGGAATACTCTGACATTATACAAGTAGTAGTGAATGTGGCCACTGACCGTTCCTACCGTGCTGGTGAGCTGCCTTAAGGTTCAAGTATACTTCTGCGTACACCTATTGCATGTCCGTCTCCGAGTCTCCGCTTGCGTGTCCAGTCATATCATACTTCTACGTCGCTTGTCCCTCAGCCAGGAGAGAAAAATACTGCCGTCGGGAATGACCGACGGCATGAGCAGCGCCAAACTCCGCCTATTCATAACAACTCATAAGAACTCTGCTGGCTACTTCATGTACACAGTAGCCTATAGTAGCCTGTGTGGGGATGAGCTTTTGATATCTCTTGTCACAAGGAGCAGGTTATAGTGATCAGTAGGCACAAATAAGTTGACTGAATGGAAGAAAATGAACTTTATTGCAGCCAGGAGTGTCCTGCTGTCTGCTAACTAGCTTGCTATCTAACTAAAAAGCTAGAGAGTTCTCCCTGGTGTTGTGAGAAGAAACCGGGAGATTGACCAATCACAGCCCTTACCTGACCCAGTGCCCTCTCCGTTCTCGTACACGCATTGACGGATAGATAGGAAATTTTGGAGGTGCACGTCGAGCCACGGAGAGGGTCTACAACAGGCTCTACGTCGTCGTAGAGGGCTTTGCGGTGCGACGCACGTATGACTATAAACCTAGCTTTACACCTTATTTATGCTGCGATAGCCCATTGATGCTACAAACTCCACTTTGCTCTCCGGTACAACCCTCTCTCTTTCCCTCTCCTCACTTATATTATACATGTAGCATACAAATATAAGTTATGAAGTGCTAACCTCCTGGACTGGCCAAACTTTTTTGCTTCTTCTGCTCATACACTACAACCATCTCTACTGAATGTCAAGTCTCCTGTCTGTCTCACAATATTCTCTACTCCATAGTAGAGCAGATTAATGGCATTTTTTGGCCGAAACGTTCACTTTGGTATAAAGCATGAAATTTGGCACAGATACTCTCCAAGGCTCATTTTTCGGGAAAAAAAAAAAAAAAAAAAAAAAGCGCTGGCCACGCAAAAATTCAATATCCATAATATATTTATCTTTAAAAAAATGGCCGCCATCGCTACTAAATGGTTAGTGTAAAAACCATTTACTTTGGTATAAAACCATGAAATTTGCCTTAAATACTTTCTGAGGGGCACTGTTTAGGGAAAAGGCCCTGGCCACCCAATAATTCAATATGGCGGCCACTTTTCAAGATGTCCACCATTGCTACTAAATGGTTGGAGTAAAAACCACTTATTTTGGTATAAGAACATGAAATTTGCCTGAAACACTGTCTGAGGGCAATTTTTTTTAGGAAAAAGGCCCTGGCCACCCAAAAATTCAATATGGCGTCTGTACAAGCCATTTGGTACCTCTCCTGTATTATTGTGTTTGTCCACCAGGTGGCAGTATAACTTAATTGGGGTTCAGGCCAATATAGTGGGGGAACAAACGTCCAGGTGACGGGTGTTGCCTGACGGAGGGGAGCACACACAGTTTTTGACCGCCACGCTATGCTATGCTACGTGTTTACCACGCTGAATGCTTGTATGTACTTTTCTATGGATTATATTGGACTCTATGCACGAAGGATGGATTACTGACTTGGTGTGGTGCAATAAATACACCGTCATTCATACGTAAGGCTTGTGTCATTTTATACGCATTTACAGTGGCTAATGTTAAGCAAAGCGCGTCAACTAGGTGCTCGTCTAGTAACCCCTCAGGGGCTTCAAGTATAGGCTTAGCCTCTTCATTTCTAGTCAAAAACTGTCGCTTCATGCTACCGACGCGGAAAGAGTTTCATCACACGCTGATATGGATGTAAGCTGTTCGTGCGTGGAGAGGAGCTACTGAAACGGCTTGTTCGTGAGACCGAGGACGGCAGGTCTATGTAACGTTATCGCTTCAGTGTTCGCTTGTTTGGATTAAGGATTACCATCGGCACCGCAGAGGACAACGGAGCCACACTTGCCGAAAGTCTACAGATTGATTGGAAGGCACCCAACGCGAGGTAGGCCTTTATGTACTTGGAATGAATGGCCATTCAGTTTGTGTGCACACATAGAGGGGCAAATCCAATGCATTGGTGACGATCGGGCGGGGAATTGTTGCTTTGTTGCGAACTCCGCGACTTTGATACTTTGTTGCTAACTCGTTACGAACTTTGAGCTCACGTCGCGTAAATAATGGAGACAAGTGAAATCGTGGACGGGCCATCGGGGCTGTCCTCAGAGTCGAACAATGTTGAAAATGCCGTTGAAATGCAAATGGACAAAGAGAAACGTACTGTTACATTGACTGTTAAGGCATTTGCTGAAAAACTTGAACGTTTGCAAAAGGAAAGGAAAGCTAAGCTCAACAAAGCTGGTAAACTAAGAAATGTGTTAGAAGGTCTAATGAAAGAAAAAGATAATGCACAGGTTCAATCTGTTTTTAATGATCTTTTGAAATTATGTGAAGAAGCAAAAGGTGTTCATGAGTCTGTAATGGGTATGTTGCCTACTGCTGAACAAGAGAAACATGATCTGTGGTTTAAAGCCAAAATGATTGCTAATAATGATTTTATTTCTAATGTCCAATTGTGGTTTTCCAATGCTGATGAAATTGTGATTTCTGATTCTGCAATTAAGAGTGTCAATGATGGTATTAACCCAGGGGGCAGCATTTCAAATGTAGTCAGTAAACAAATTGTGACTTCTGATTATGCTTCTAAGAATGTTGATGATGGTATTAGCCCAGATGACAGTATATCAAATATAGCCAGTAGACACTCACAAAAGACCGGGAGTAGCACTAAGTACAGCACTGCATCTTCAAGAATTAATGCAGCGGCTGAGAAGGCTGCATTGCTTGCCCGGATGGCAGCATTAAAAGATAAACATGCATTGGAGGAACAAGAACAGCAAATAAAGAGGAAAATGGAGCAACAAAATTTGGAAACGATGCTTGCTGAGTCTGCTGCCAAACTTGCCGTGCTAGAGGCCTCTGAAAACCAAAGCTGTGTTAAGACATCAAATGCGATGAATGATTACTTAGAAAAGGCAATGCAAAAACCAGCATCAGCGCACAGACTTGATCCAAGAGCTTTGGAATTCAACCTTGCACCTCGGCCTCAATCACAGCAAACACGGGAGCGAGTAGTCACTGCCAATCAGCTAGCACCAATGGATAATCCACAGCCTGGCCTAAGCCAACAGCCTGTATGTAGGCCAAAGGAGCAGACTGGCACAAGTAGACAGCATTCATCGCATGCTGTGGAAGTAGGACATCAAGCCTTCTATGTCAATGCACCAGTAGGGGACCAAAGTCAACATGGAGATCTCTTCTCTGTGCTTCATAAGCAAAATGAAATAACGTCCTCACTCTTTCAACAACAACGCCTGTTGTCATTGCCAGCAAGAGACATCCCTCTGTTTGATGGAAATCCACTTCAGTATCTCTCATTTATCAGGGCATTTGAACAAGGAGTTGAAGAAAAGGCCAGCAAGGGTGACTGCTTGTACTACCTTGAACAATTCACAAGGGGGCAGCCAAGAGAACTTGTTCGTAGCTGCCTGCATATGAGCCCTGACACAGGCTATGCTAAAGCAAAGGAGCTGCTGGAGAAACACTTTGGCAATAAATATAAGATCGCAGTGGCATATATCGAAAAAGCATTGTCCTGGCCTCCAATAAAAAACGAAGACGTGAGTTCCTTACAAGCATATTCCCTCTTTCTACAAGGCTGCTGCAATGTTATGGAAGAGCTGCAGTAGGCTATATGCAAGAGCTGGATGTGCCAAGCAATATAAGAGCAATTGTTTCTAAATTACCCTTTAATCTCAGGAAGCGATGGAGGACGGTTGCACATGACATACTGGAATCAACAGAACGCAGAGCCCTGTTAAAAGATCTGGTCAAAGTAGTTGACCGACATGTCCAAATCTTGTCAGATCCTTTGTATGGCAATATTAGCGACACACCATCTAGGATGTCTAGGCCAAGATCACATCCCGAACAGAGTGTCAGAGGAAAAAGTTTTGCTACCACGGTCGAGCCAGTGGAACATGAAGGTGGCAGAGGCATAAGGGCTGCTTCACCAAAGCGTACTAACGCAATGGTTTCGGACTGTGCATGCTGTGCGCTACGTCATTCTTTAGAGCATTGCCAACAGTTTAAGCGTAAGAGCCACAGAGACAAGATGAACTTTGTGAAGGAATTAGAGCTTTGCTTCGGTTGCCTGCAATATGGGCACAGGAGTCGGAACTGTGAGAACCGTTTAATCTGTAGAACATGCAATCAGCCACACCCAACCGTGCTCCATCTTGACAAGAGAGGGACAAGTGATGCACGTGTAACAATGCCACAAAATAAGTGTCACTGAAATGAAATTTCCCGTTCCGTACACACTATATTCCCTTTACCATATTCAAGACTACACAGGTAAGAGGTCTGGACAACAGAGACGTGGTCTTAATTATGCAAATATATATGTTTTATTTATTTTCTTTGGTAAAACAATTTCAGTCAATAAACACCTTTTAAAACTAAGGCCTTAGTCAATCAGATCATACAAACATCAGAACACCAAGTCAGGCTTACTGGTATTGTGCAGACATGGGAGGTGAAGGCAAATCCCTGAAATTAAACCAAAACACACTGAGATATACTAATAAAAATCACTGCAAAGAAAGAAAAATACACAACAAAACAAATTATGCACAGCAAACCAAAAGCACACAATTAGTTAGTTAGTATACATGCAATACAGGGAATGCCACCACTAGAGGGAGTTAGCAGCACAGATATAAGCCAAACAGTTGGAATATAAGAAACAAACAAACATACAACCAATAGAACCAAAAGAATAAAGAAAGAACAGAATTGCAGGGAAATACCGCACTACAAGCACACCAAAGCACACCCACATGCAGCCAGCAGCAGTTTAGACACACATGCGGACACCCAGGCAGGCACAAGCACACTCGCACACGCACACACACACACACACACACACACACACACACACACACACACAACACACACACACACACACAGGCTTACAACCACGCTGGCTTACAACCACGCTCGCTCACAAACACGCACGCTCACAGACAGATCAACGCACGCACACCCAAGCAGACACAGACAGGCAGGCAGGCAGACACAGACAGGCAAGCAGGCACGCACAGGCAAGCAAGCCAGAGAGCAGGAGCAGTAAGCGCCCTGTTGCCCGATAGCCAACATGCAGCCAAACAGAAGGGAATACTTCCGTGAACAAAACAGCAACGCCGTCAATGTTGGATGACCAGACCCTAGAAGAGACAATAACGTTACTCTACCATTACGCACAACTGAAGTTATTAAATAAGAGCTAAATCATAAACCTACCAAGTAGCTGATAGCGTGACACACAGGAATGCCAAACTGGCCGGAGGTCCCAGATATGTTAACGCTGCAAATCACACTTAAATTGAATATATTGTATTGCCCCACTAACTAATGAATGTGCCTTGTCTATGTGGAAAGTTTCTACCTACCCGAACAAAGATGAATCACAACGTCGGAGGGGATTAATGACAGTACTGCAGCTGGTTAGCGTGGGTTAGCACGCATAGCTAAAATGTAAACAAACCCTCAGTAAACCGGCATCACAACACAGAAGTTAATGACGAAGAAGAACAAACCTACCGATAAGCCAGCGGAAACATGGGTTACCCTCCGGAGCTACACCAGAGCTGGGCAGGGAGAAGACTGACCTGGAGCAGCCCTGGACCAAAGTAAAACGTTTGCTGTAGCCTTTCCAGCGTTTATATGGCCGTGGCTATCAATTTCCCCATTACGACCTGGGCGGAGGGAGATGCAGGGACCGTCGCTAAACTCCAGGTATGCAGTCCTATTACAATCTGGGGCCCCCTTTTTGTGTCGTCGTCCCGACGACCACTGGAAGAGGGAAGACAATAGGCCAACCGTTGACAGCCTGTTAAGGGTTCTGGCTATGCGTTTCCTCTGCCGGATTGCAAGCTGTTCGTGGTAACCGGTGGGGATTGGAGTGCATTCCAGCTGTTGTGCGGACAGGACGACGCTGGCTAACATCAGTTGGTGATGGGGGTGACAAAGCAATTGGAGTCACGGTGGCTATAGGAGCCCCCTCTACACCCATGTCAGACCTAGCCATGGTATGATCACCTTCAGCAGCGGGGCCAAGGCCCCCAGCTGATAAATGGGTCGTTTCAGTGGCTACAACCAGAAGGTCTTCCTCATCAGATCCCTCCGTGTTAGAGGGCGAGTTTGACAAAGTTGGCGCACGCTCTGGTGAGCCATGAACGGAAGGAGGCCTCTCAACACACGCCTTTAACAGGGTGCGGTGCACATGCTTGACCAATTGGAGATTGTCCTCCGGTGCGATGGTGTAGACTGAACCTCCTTGGGGAGGTGCCTTCAGTATCTTATACACCACTGGACTCCACAGGTCGTGGATTTTATGTCGGCCCCGTACGGTATGGTCCCGTAAATAGACCCGCCGACCCTCCTCCAGTGGTGCATCGCAGGCCTTTGCGTCATGCTGCGCCTTACGACGATCTGCCGCCATCTGTAGGCGGTCCTTTACCCCCTCAACAACCACCCTTAGCCGAGTTTGGTGCTCGCTGACCCAATCATGCACACTCCCAGCAACTGGTTCAGGTACCTGACCCAGTAGAAAGTCAATTGGGAGTCGTGGTTCCTGGCCAAACATGAGAAAGTGGGGTGATTCCCCAGTTGTCTGATGCGGAGTGCTGTTGTAGCAAAATAGTAACTGAGGGAGGCACGAGGCCCAGTCTCTCTTCTTGGTGACCGGTAGAGTGCGCAGCAAATTGTGAAGTGTTCTACTAAATCGCTCGCACTGGCCGTTACCGGCCGGATGGTATGGCGTGGTACGAGACTTCTGCACTCCATAGAAATTACAGAGCTGTTGGATAAGCAGGGATTCAAAACACCGTCCTTTTGTCCGAGTGGATGCGACTACGCACCCCAAATGTACAAAACCATTTCTCCACAAGGATTTTAGCCACCGTTGGGGCCCCCTGGTCCCTAGTTGGCACAGCCAAGCTATACTTGCTGAACACATCAGACAACACCAAAACATCTTCATAGCCAGACACAGACGGTTCAAGCACAGTGAAATCAAGTGCCAATATCTCGTTTGGGTGAGCAGCAAGTAAGTGGCCCATATAGCTGGGTGCCCCCGGCCTAGTATCTTTAGCCAATTGGCATCGCTCGCACTCCTGACACCAATGGACAATGTCTGCGGTCATACCTGGCCAGTAGCAGCGTGGCCGCAATAGTTCCGTTGTACGGTCAATGCCTTGATGGCCATGCTCCTGGTGGGCCTGTGTCAATGCTTCTTGCTGCAAGGAGGTGGGAAGAACCAACTGCAGCATCTCCTCCCCTCCCTCTCGGCGGAAAATGCGCCTATACAGCACCCCATCCCTTTCCACCAACCGATCCCACTGACCAATTAGAATCAGAACCAGCTTTGACAGCTGTTTACGTTCTCCTGGGCCAGGCCGCCTCTTTTGCCTCCAGAAGGTCAGTGCCTTCCCAATGATTGGATCAGCCTGTTGCATGTTGCACAGATCAACTGGGGTATGGCTAGGGAGAACCGATATGAGTGACTGACTCACCAATTGGGAGGGCTCAGGTATGATGGCCTGCTGCAGAGAAGTGGCCATGGCGGTACCAGGGAACAGGCTTTCCAGTCCCAGATCATCTGGGTTCTGCCGAGAGAGAGCATCGGCATTGGCATTACTTCGACCTGACTGGTATCGGAGTGAAAGATCAAATGAAGCCAGCTCTGATGCCCAGCGCTGCTCCGTGGCTCCAAGCTTAGCCGAGGCAAGGTGGCTGAGGGGGTTATTGTCAGTGTACACTGTACACTTGTTGCCCCACAAGTACTCCCTAAATTTTTCAGTGACGGCCCACTTGAGCGCCAAGAATTCCAACTTCATGGAACTGTAGTTCTTCATGTTGCGCTCAGTGGGCCGCAGACTGCGACTGGCATACGCAATTGGCCTCACTTTGCCCCCTTGCTCCTGGGATAGAACAGCCCCCAGTCCCCCATGACTGGCATCCACTTCTAGGATGAAAGGCAGAGTGAAATCAGCATAGGCCAATACTGGGGCAGTGGTGAGTTTGCCCTTCAAGCTATCAAAACTGGCCTGGCAAGCCTCTGTCCAAGAACCCACTAAAGATTTTGAACACGATCTTCCTTTTACCGTAGCTTTTTCCGACACCAACCTATGCAGAGGCGCTGCAAGTTTAGCAAACCCCTTCACAAAGCGGCGGTAATAGCTAGCGAACCCAAGGAACGACCTAAGTTCAGACACCGTGCTGGGACGCCGCCACTGGGCTACTGCCTCGATCTTACCTGGGTCAGTGGCCACCCCCTGGTCTGACACAACATGCCCAAGATAACTGACCTCCCTCTGAAAGAAAGCACACTTACTCAGTTTAGCTTTGAGGCCCTCACTCTGCAGCCTAGTTAACACCAAGCCCAGCCGTTCTAAGTGTTGTGAGACCATAGATGAATATATAATTATATCATCCAGGTATAAGAGCAGGGACTGGCATTGCTGATCACCAAAGAGTCGCTGCATGAGTCGCTGGAACGTAGAGGGTGCATTGCAGAGCCCAAATGGCATTCGATTCCACTCGAATAAGCCAAATGGGGTACAAAAAGCAGTCTTTGCTTTATCCCTCTCAGTGACTGGGACCTGATTGTACCCACTAGCCAAATCCATGGTAGAGAACCAACGGGCCCCGTCAACGCATCCAGCGACTCTTCAATGCGGGGAAGCGGGAAGGCGTCCTTTCTTGTTTTGGCATTCAGTTGGCGGTAATCTACGCACAAGCGCAAGTTACCGTCCTTCTTCTTTACCAAAACTATGGGTGACGCATACGGGCTACAGCTCTCTCTGATGACCTGTGCGTCAAGCAATTGATTAATATGCGCCTTCACCATGTCATAGTCGGACGGGGGTATCCGCCGGTACCTCTGGCGAACCGGCACCTCATCCAGAAGAGGAATATCATGGGATAACAAATTGGTGCATCCCAAGTCACCGTCATGGGTGGAAGAGACGGAGCGGAATTGCTCCAAGAGAGAACGGACTTGTCCTTGTTCTGTACCGGACAGACACGACAAGTCAAGCTTTTCAATTTGCTCCGAGATGGACAGAGCCACAGGGCCCGCGGTGTGAGAAGCCACGGTAGCCGTGGCCGAAGGGACTTCGGTCACACCTACTGGCAGACTGACCACATGAACCCATTGTAACGTGCCGAGAGAGATACGGGGGTAAAGAAGAACATCAGAGTTACCGACATTAACGATGGGGATACAAGCTGTCCCATGGGTCACCCGTATCAAAGCAGGGGAAGACAGTAGGCCCGAAGGTAGACCGGACTCCGAAGGCTCAAATAATACCACGCCACTAGCATATTGGGAGGAGCAAGTGGCTGGAACCAACTTCATTGTTCCGCCTGGCACTCGACAGGCTCTTCGGCCCCTCACCTTCACCAGGCCCACCACACCAGCTGTGGGTTGGATCTCTGCCTGATGGCAGTGCTGGAAAGCTTTGCGAAGAGATGCAGGAACCTGTGATATCGATGGGTCATCTAAGAAAGCCAAACCATGCTGACCGAACAGATCTTGATAACACTTACTCAGGACATTCATCCCTAACACTCCAGGAACATGAGAATTAAAACCGTCTGGGGGGTCCTTGACCACTAAAACCCCACAGTTTGGAACGCGCTTACCACAAAGCTGAACATCTAGCTCCATGTAACCAAGGTAAGGTATGGCCAATCCATTGGCCGCACGAAGTTGAAGCCAGTTGCATGACCTCAAACTATTTGGGCCGCGGGTTTCAAAATGCTTACGAAAAAAATTCTCTGTGATTGTAGAGACCATTGATCCAGTGTCTATCAAGCAGGGCACCTGGACTCCCCCAATGTGTACATCCAAATGAGGACATGACAACATCAAACTTGAAATCCTACCTGACTGGTCCCTAGACCCCTGTGAGCCAGTAAGCTCCCCATCCGAACTGTGGCTCAGCAGTTCGGTGGGAACAAGTTTCCCGGCCGGGAAGATGCTTGGGATAAATGAGTATTGGCAGGCTGGTCCACAGATGGAGGGGGAGGCCGGGGCTGTGGCTGTACCCGCTCTCCATCGCACTCACGGGCATAGTGGCCAGGCCGCTGACACCTACGGCATATCACTGTCTGACGGTGAGGGGGGCGATGGAACTGACGCGGCCCCTGCAATGAAGCAATGCTCTGTGTCAGGTGGTTTAGCTGGTCTTGTTGCCTTCTCAGAATCTCTTTCAATTCAATTAACTCTGAGCCTTGAGACTGGCTACCACTAGGTGAGCGAGATGCCCCTTGAACACCATACTGGATGCCCTGAGTAGACGGCAACGAGTAACTACGTGCTCTGGCTGCCCCCGGCATGCCCTCCCGTTCCCATCTAATTGCCTCTGCCCGCACTTCAAGCAAGGTGGAGCGTGGTTGCCTCCGCACCAACTGTTTTAATTCCCGACGAAGCGAGCCATCTAGGACATGCTCAGCAAACTGGTCCCGTAGGAGAACGTCAGCATTGGGAACAGCATTGGGGTCAGACTGCTTCACCCTATCCATTAAATTCAACAAAGCCAGTGAAAACTCCTGCAAAGTTTCCCCCTCCTGCTGTTTCCTGGAAAAGAAAGATTCTTGAAGAGCGACGTAAGATTGAGAGCACCCGTACAACTCTCGCAAGATAGCAGTAATTTTATCTGGATCTTTGCGTTCCTCGCTAGACCTAAATTTGATCTCCTGTCTCGCCTCCCCTACCAAGTGATCATAAAGGAAGAAAGCCTGATCAGCAACGGACAGATGTCGGGCACGCATACATGCCTGGGCCTCCTCTAGCCACTCCTCGATGTTCATGCTCGACCTGCCGCTGAATTGGGGGCACTTACGATCACGTGGAACGAAAACGAGCCTTTCTGTGAGTGGGGCTACACTACTACTTGCAGTAGGGGGCGCCGCATTATTTGCACTTAAAACTGTATTTGTAGGCAATGCAGAGGCCTCTGAAGAGGTAGTAGCACCAGACTGTACAGAATTCGCCTTCTCTTGCCGCAATTTCTCATTCTCTGCCTTTAATTGAGCCACCAATTCCCTAAGCTCCTGCATATCATCCTCCATGATAACTGAGAGAGAAAGGAGTTACTTACAGAATGAATCGGACCAGCAATCAAGATGACGGGTCCTGAGTCAACAAGTCAGCATCCAGCAATAGGTAGGCGTTGCTGTTTTGTTCTCCAAAAGTCAATACAACATAAGACAGCACTCACACAGCGGAACAACTCTAAGAAAGAGGGGGAAAGAAAAAGGAGAAAAAAACAAAACACCAGAGAAAACAACAGACACACGTCTCAACTTAGTCCAGACCACCGTTGCTCGCAGCGCCAGATTGTAACAATGCCACAAAATAAGTGTCACTGAAATGAAATTTCCCGTTCCGTACACACTATATTCCCTTTACCATATTCAAGACTACACAGGTAAGAGGTCTGGACAACAGAGACGTGGTCTTAATTATGCAAATATAGATATGTTTTATTTATTTTCTTTGGTAAAACAATTTCAGTCAATAAACACCTTTTAAAACTAAGGCCTTAGTCAATCAGATCATACAAACATCAGAACACCAAGTCAGGCTTACTGGTATTGTGCAGACATGGGAGGTGAAGGCAAATCCCTGAAATTAAACCAAAACACACTGAGATATACTAAACAAATCACTGCAAAGAAAGAAAAATACACAGCAAAACAAATTATGCACAGCAAACCAAAATACACAGCAAACCAAAAGCACACAATTAGTTAGTTAGTATACATGCAATACAGGGAATGCCACCACTAGAGGGAGTTAGCAGCACAGATATAAGCCAAACAGTTGGAATATAAGAAACAAACAAACATACAACCAATAGAACCAAAAGAATAAAGAAAGAACAGAATTGCAGGGAAATACCGCACTACAAGCACACCAAAGCACACCCACATGCAGCCAGCAGCAGTTTAGACACACATGCGGACACCCAGGCAGGCACAAGCACACTCGCACACGCACACGCACACGCACACGCACACGCACACACACACACACACACACACACACACACACACACACACACACACACACACACACACACACACACACACAGGCTTACAACCACGCTGGCTTACAACCACGCTCGCTCACAAACACGCACGCTCACAGACAGATCAACGCACGCACACCCAAGCAGACACAGACAGGCAGGCAGGCAGACACAGACAGGCAAGCAGGCACGCACAGGCAAGCAAGCCAGAGAGCAGGAGCAGTAAGCGCCCTGTTGCCCGATAGCCAACATGCAGCCAAACAGAAGGGAATACTTCCGTGAACAAAACAGCAACGCCGTCAATGTTGGATGACCAGACCCTAGAAGAGACAATAACGTTACTCTACCATTACGCACAACTGAAGTTATTAAATAAGAGTTAAATCATAAACCTACCAAGTAGCTGATAGCGTGACACACAGGAATGCCAAACCGGCCGGAGGTCCCAGATATGTTAACGCTGCAAATCACACATAAATTGAATATATTGTATTGCCCCACTAACTAATGAACGTGCCTTGTCTATGTGGAAAGTTTCTACCTACCCGAATAAAGATGAATCACAACGTCGGAGGGGATTAATGACAGTACTGCAGCTGGTTAGCGTAGCGTACAGGGGCCGGAGTGGATCGTTGTTTATTGTCCATCCTGCCAGTCCAAGTGAAGTCCGCTAAAGGTGACCAAGTCTTACAGACATATGCTTTCTTAGATCCAGGCAGTTCGGCCACCTTTTGTTCTGAACAGCTCATGCAGAGGCTTTGTCTCACTGGAAAACGAACCCAGTTCCTCTTGCATACCATGGGTCAAGAAAAGATGGTGCCTGCATTCACACTTCGAGACCTGGAAGTGTCTGCCATTGATAGTGATGTCTTTTATGAACTCCCACAAACCCTCACACAAAAAAGAATGCCTGTGAGTGCTGACAACATTGTATCTGCTGGTGATTTGAAAATGTGGCCTTACCTGTCTGACTTGGAAATGCCGAACATACATGCTGACGTTGACCTATTGATTGGAAGCAATGCACCCAAGTTGTTGGAGCCTTGGGAGGTCATCAATAGCATCGGAGGTGGCCCATATGCTATAAGAACAGTGTTAGGATGGGTCGTTAATGGCCCTTTGCAGAGAGAAGATTCCAGCTTGCCAGCCTATGTTAATAGGATTTCTGTATCGAAACTGGAAGAGATGCTGAATAACCAGTACAATCATGACTTCAGTGAACGGGCTATTGAGGAGAGAGGCTTATCAAGAGAAGACAGGAAGTTTATGGAGGTTATGGAAAGGTCTGCAATACTCAAAGAGGGTCACTATCAATTAAACCTGCCTTTCAAAAAAGACGTGTGTCTGCCCAATAACTTCTCTGTGGCAAAGCAGAGGGTAATGGGTCTGAAGAGGAAGTTTCTAAAGAGTGAACATTTCTTTAAAGAGTACAATGTCAACATCAGTGAGATGATAAGTAAAGGCTATGCAGAGAAAGTACCCCCCCAGCAGTTGAGTGGTGACCATAGCCAGGTGTGGTATATCCCTCACCACGGGGTTTATCATCCCAGAAAGAAAACTCTGAGAGTGGTGTTTGACTGTGCTGCAACATTCAAGGGAACATTGTTACATCAGCAACTCTTGCAGGGTCCCAACCTCAACAGTACGCTGCTTGGAGTTCTATTGAGGTTTAGACAAGAGCCTGTTGCAGTCATGGGAGATATACAAGCAATGTACCATCAAGTCAAGGTCCCAGAGGCAGATAGAGACTTCCTGCGGTTCCTGTGGTGGCCGGAATTAGCAGAGTATCGCATGACTGTCCATTTGTTTGGCGCTGTGTCGTCTCCAAGCTGCGCCATCTTTGCTCTGAGAAAAACGGCTGACGACAACCAGGCTGGTTTTCCATCAGAGGTTATCCAAACCGTGAAGGAAAACTTTTATGTTGACGACTGCCTGAAGAGTTTGCCGTCTGAAGTGGAAGCTCTGGCACTGGTCAACCATCTTACCCTGCTATGTCAAAGAGGAGGATTTACTTTGACGAAATGGATTAGCAATAGCCGCTCCGTATTGCAAGCACTGCCCGACGACAATCAAGCTAAGGGCCTGAAGGAACTCGATATGGACCGGGATGATCTTCTTGTTGGGCGAGCGCTTGGCCTGCAGTGGTGCGTTGAGGAGGACGCCTTCACGTTCAGGTTGGAGCTGCCTCAAAGGTCCTGCACCAGACGTGGAATACTATCTGTGTCCAGCTCTGTGTACGATCCTCTGGGGTTTCTCGCACCAGTGCTGTTGCCTGCTAAGATCATACTCCAGGAACTCTGCAGAAGAAACTGTGGGTGGGATGAAACTGTACCCCAAGATGTCCTGCAGCCATGGATCCGATGGTTGGATGAGTTGCGCGAGCTGTCCAAGGTCCAGATCAAGAGGTGCATCAAGCCTAAAGGGTTTGGAGACGTCATTCAAGCACAGCTTCATCACTTCTCAGATGCCAGCGAGTCAGGGTATGGGGCAGTCGCCTACCTCAGGATGCAAAATGGCAGAGGTGATGTGCATGTTTCTTTCCAGATGGGTAAAGCCAGAGTAACACCTTTGAAAGCTGTGACCATTCCACGCTTAGAACTGACTGCTGCAGTGCTTGCTGTTCGCGTGGACCTGATGCTGAGGTCAGAGCTGCGGGTTCCATTACAAGAATCAGTCTTTTGGACCGATAGTGCTCAAGTATATAAAAAATGAGGACAAGCGTTTCCATACATTTGTGGCAAATAGGGTCACAACCATCAGAGAAGCAACAGCAACTTCACAATGGCGGTACATCAGTTCTAAGGAAAATCCAGCGGATGAGGCTTCCAGAAGTCTGAGGGTCCAGGACTTTGTTGGTCACAATAGGTGGACAGAAGGTCCAAGTTTCCTGTGCAAGACCGATAATGCTCAAGTATACAAAAAATGAGGACAAGCATTTCCATACATTTGTGGCAAATAGGGTCACAACCATCAGAGAAGCAACAGCAACTTCACAATGGCGGTACATCAGTTCTAAGGAAAATCCAGCGGATGAGGCTTCCAGAGGTCTGAGGGTCCAGGACTTCGTTGGTTACAATAGGTGGACAGAAGGTCCAAGTTTCCTGTGCAAGCCAGAAGAGGCCTGGCCAGCTGACGGGGTGGATATGATGATCAAGGCAGACGACCTGGAGGTGAAAAGAGAAGCGGTGGTGAATGCAGTCAATATAAAGGACTCACCTGATGGTACCAGCCGGCTGATTGCATACTTTTCAGATTGGAGGAGACTGAGGGTGGCAGTAGCCTGGTATCTGAAGTTGAAAAGGATGCTCTTGGATAAGGTTCATAGGAGGCGAGAGTCTGACAGTTCTTCAAGTGTCACAACTGATAATGCTACAGCACTCAAAAGGCAAGCTTTGACTGTCGAAGATTTGTATGAGTCTGAACTTGCCATAATTCGGTACTGTCAACAGCAAAGGTTTAGCGAGGAGATTGCTACCTTGTCTGCAGGAAAGGGTGCAGTGAGCAGGCAGAGCTCGCTGTATAAGCTCGATCCAAAGCTGGATGATGGGCTCCTAAGAGTTGGCGGGCGATTGACCAGAGGTTCTATGCCGGAGGAAGCCAAACACCCGCTAATTCTGTCCAAGGACCAACATGTAGCCACTTTGCTGCTAAGACACATCCACCAACAGCTTGGTCATAGTGGTCGCAACCACACTCTATCCACACTTAGGCGGAAGTATTGGGTGACTGGCGCAAATTCAGCAGTGCGGAAGATCGTGTCTGAGTGCTGCTTCTGCAGAAGACACAACGGTCGGATGATGACACAGAAGATGGCGGATTTGCCAAAGGAGCGGATTCTTCCTGACCATCCACCGCTCACCAATACGGGAGTCGACTATTTCGGACCAATAGAGGTGAAGAAGGGACGAGGCACAGTCAAGCGCTATGGCGTGATCTTTACCTGTCTATCAAGTCGAGCAGTTCATCTAGAAGTTGCCAACTCACTAGATACAGATGCATGTATTAACTCACTACGTCGTTTCATTAGCCGAAGGGGCCAAGTTATGCACCTGTTGTCTGACAACGGCACTAACTTCATAGGTGCTGAAAGAGAGCTTAGAGAGGCACTCTCATCCCTCAATCAGGCACGGATCGAAGGGATGCTGCATCAAAGGGGAATTAAGTGGAGCTTCAACCCCCCAGCAGGGTCTCACTTTGGCGGTGTCTGGGAGCGCGTAATCCGTATGGTGAGGAGGATTCTGACTTCAGTGCTCAGGCAGCAAAGGCTTGACGATGATGCACTGCATACGGTCATATGCGAAGCTGAGGCCATCTTGAATGACCGCCCAATTTCCAAGGTGTCTGATGATCCAAACGATCTTGAGCCCCTCACCCCTAATCATATCCTGCTCATGAAAGGAAGACCATCGTTACCACCAGGTCTCTTCGAACAGCATGACATGTACATCAAACGGAGGTGGAGGCAAGCTCAGTACATATCTCTTCTGGAAACATTGGGTCCGTGAGTATCTGCCACTACTGCAGGAAAGGCAGAAATGGAATGAGCAGAAGAACAATCTAAAGCCAGGAGATATTGTGATAATAATGGATCCTACTGCACCACGTGGCTCATGGCCACTCGCAAGAGTCTTGGAGGCATTCCATGATAAGAAAGGGCTAGTGAGTCAGGCTAGGGGTTTTTATCATGTCCTCACTTAAACGTCCTCTCTGGGTTAATGTGTTCAATGTCTGGGCTTGTGTGTAAAAGGGTGTGTGCTTAGTGTGTATGGGTTTCTAATGGCTCCTTGTTGTCTGTATGGGAATTGTCCTGTCAGTATGCCATCACAATTAGGGGCCGGGGTGTAGAAGCCATTTGGCACCTCTCCTGTATTATTGTGTTTGTCCACTAGGTGGCAGTATAACTTAATTGGGGTTCAGGCCAATATAGTGGGGGAACAAACGTCCAGGTGACCGGTGTTGCCTGACGGCGGGGAGCACACACAGTTTTTGACCGCCACGCTATGCTATGCTACGTGTTTACCACGCTGAATGCTTGTATGTACTTTTCTATGGATTATATTGGACTCTATGCACGAAGGATGGATTACTGACTTGGTGTGGTGCAATAAATACACCGTCATTCATACGTAAGGCTTATGTCATTTTATACGCATTTACAGTGGCTAATGTTAAGCAAAGCGTGTCAACTAGGTGCTCGTCTAGTAACCCCTCAGAGGCTTCAAGTATAGGCTTAGCCTCTTCAGCGTCCATTTTTCAAGATGACCTCCACTGCTATTGGCGCTTTTAAAGTTGGTACATATACAATAAATCATGGTCCAGAATCACATATCTATTCACGTTTGCAACTGCAAAGTTCTGTGCATCTGAAACCCAATTTAAAACATGGGCATCTGCCCCAGCACTCTGTTTTGCAGCCACACTTGGCTAGTTGTTCACAACTTTATGCAATTGGTGCATTTGCAGTTCAGAAGACCTCCCATTGTTCACCAACCAGTCAGCAGGACTCTCTGCTTCTGGTTGACACTTGGTTGCTTGACCTCATATACACCATTTCCAGTATACAGTACATTGGTATGTCTGTGTTTGCCAATAAACAGAAAGAGAAGCCTGGTGAAAAGGTTGCATGAGTATGTATGAGTATCTCATATGACCGTGTGCTAGAGATATCGGCTCAACTTGGAGATGACACAGTAGTGTGTTGAGGAGGGTGTGGTCTGTCCACCAGTGCTACAGAAAGGGCTGTTCACCACTGCTGTCATTGACAACATTGACCACAACCCTTCTGCAACAACTGCTACAACATCATTTTATGGCACCTGTGTGTCTGTGTTTCAGCATCCGACAAAAGAAAATAATGGTGAGGAGCGTCGGCAGCTTAAGTTTGGGCTTGTGAAAGTAAGAGTTGTGGAAGACATACTGTAGGTGATGCAGTGAACATGGTCAGCCCACCATGAATCATTAAAGAGGAGCCCAGAATTTAATGATGTTGTAGCAGTTGTTGGAGAAGAGTTGTGGTCAGTGTTGTCAATGACCGCAGTAGTGAACAGCCCTTTCCGTAGCACTGGTGGACAGACCTCACCCTCCTCTTGTACTTGTACTTGTGTGTGTACTGTGGCAACTCCCAAGTTGAACTGATATCTCTAGCACCCAGTCATATGATATACACATACAATGCTCATGCAACATCGCCAAAACCAGAAAGAGAAGCCTGGTGGAAAACACAGACATACCAATGTATACTGGAAATGGTGTACGTATATGGGGTCAAGCAACCAAGTGTCAGCCAGAAGCAGAGAGTCCTGCTGACTTGGGATGGAAAAAGCTTGGTGAACAATGGGAGGTCTTCTGGACTGCAAATGCACCAATTGTACAAAGTTGTGAACAACTAGCCAAGTGTGGCTGCAAAACAGAGTGCCAGGAAAGATGCACATTAGACGGTGGGCCGAAGGCCTCTATCTGCTTTACTTTTTCACTTTTGGACAAAACTGGAGAAGAGTAGTTGATTTTTCATATGTGCAATACATATTTTTTCTAAGCTCATTTCCGCTTGTTGGCAGCCTCAACTCGATCATATATTTGAGAAAATCAACTTTATGTTTCATAACTTTAGCAGGCAAGTGTTATCAGAGCCACACGTACTGCATACCAATCAAAAAATCGTATTCGCCTCACGTGGCTTGAGAAACGCCAATGAAGACTCGAGAAAGACAGAGTGCGAGACTGTTTGAGGAAGTAGGAAGTCAACTCGACAGGGAGAGGTTGGCAAGCAAGCTGGATATCACAGAATTTGCACTATAATGTGTGTAATGATGCATGTTACCAACAAATTACTATTTTGACAGTGTAGTGTTTATAATTAAGAGTCTCCGTTAACCTACCTAGCGTGAACAAACAGAACTATTCAAGGTCTATTCAACATAAAGTCCATAACGATAGAGCACAGCTAGAGCTATTGCTAACTGTTTTGCTAACTGCTGATGTGTTTGGACTTCAGTATAACTTAATATATCGAACAACACACCGATACAATGCCCTGTACACTTTAAACTAATGTCCGTAATGTTATCTTGGTGATTGTCATTCAGTTTAGTATAATGACATCTATGTTAAGCTATTTTTGACAGATATATTTTCTCCATGTCACTGCTCTTTGTACCTGAACGCATGATGTGACAAATAAATGTACTGAATCTTTCTAGTTCTGCTGTTCAATCAAGCCAACACCTTGTTACATTACGTGTGCCTAAACAAGCATTCAAGTAAATAAATTTGAACTTTAGTCTTCGATGGTCAAGGGCTGAAGCTACCTCTTTCTTTGAGCAGAAAGTGCAGGTGGGTAGGCTACATTAGCTATTGAAAATAGTACAGATAGATATTATAGCAAATAGACACTAAAGTCATTACAAAGTAGGTCTACATTTTTTTAATCCCATGTGCTGATTTGCCTTTTCCATTGATATAAAGATATCTTATTGACAAGAAGGTGTCTGCAATTCATCTCTACAACAATGAAACAGGCTACAGTCAGCTACAGCCTAATAATGCCTGAAACGTTTGTGTTACTGCAGTTAAGCATAGTGAACTGTCATTACTAACATGTTAGGATATTATACACATTTTCTGTGGTCAACGAAAAGATTGTGAAGAAACATTGCCCTTTATAATGTGCAAGCACTACCTTAATGATGGTTACATGCCGCCATTCCGACATACCACCACTCCGACATTAACGTCTAATTGTCTGAGTGGCGGTATTTCCAATTATAGCAAACGTCCCTGCACTCCGACATTTTTTTTTCTTAGTCGGAGTGGCGGCATGTTTGCTACTTTTCAACATACCGCCATTCCGACCTGAGGCAGCCTTGTCGGAAGCCTTGGCCTCTGTCATTATTGAAAGCCAAAAACTCTTAATTTGTAGCATAAGGCCTATTCAAATGGATTTAAAAAATAAAGATTAAAACGTCTCATTGTGGTAAAGTGCATTGTTATCTTAAGCGTTGCCAGTCCCAATTGCCTTCGCTGGTTTTCTGCGTGTGAGAGCAACACATGCATGCAGTTAAATGGATGTTTTTTCCCCCTCAGTGACCTTTGCCTAGGCCTACTTCCATAATGAAAAAAATCACCCTTTTTCGGGGAGCTAAAAAGAAAAAATAGGCTCCACGCAAATCACAGGTGTCTTGTTATAAAATGCTGCTGCAGTAAGGTGCGCTGGTTTAAGCAGTGGATAACACATAGCCTAAATGACAAACCAGCGATCTGTTCGACACTAATGGCCACGTTTCACCACATTATAAATCAAACAAGGTTAATATCTTAACGAAAAAAATATACTGGAAACAAAAGTAGCCTAAACTTGGAGAAGTTGTAGGGATAAGCAAACGTCGGGTGGCCGTCCGCCGTGATGGAGAAAGCTGCCGCTTTTAAACAGAGTAGCCTAAATCAACACAAAAACAAACAACCAAGTCCTTAAAGTTCAATGCACTATTATCCCCAAATCAAAATTTAAGGATATCCTGTCTGATCGCGGTAGATTATCGATTGATTACCAAACGTAAAGGAAAAGTTAAGTAGGCATGAGAGATTTTGAGCAAAAGACGTCTCCAGCTTTTTCCTTGCGCATTATTGGACATAGCCTAAACTTTACCACTTGCTTACTTGCAGACCACCACTGGAGCCTATGGTGTTAACAAAGGATTACAGAAGAAATAAATAGGATAGCCTATAATATTCATTCAACTGTCCAATCTCACGCAGGCTATCCAGAACCTTGGGGACGGACCATTTGTCCGACATACCATTAGTCCGACATCTCATTAGTCCGAAAATGAACCATTGAATAGAAATACCATTAGTCAGACATACCATTAGTCCGAAAAAAACAGGCCCATTGGTCCGAAGTCCCATTAGTCCGAACATACACAGCAGAGATGGATGGATGACTTGTAATGAAAGACGCAAAATTCGTGGAACAAAGGAGACGTCTTTTTTGTAGCATCGTGTGTCTAAAGACAGGTGGAAATGTGCTGGCCTGTTCTAACAATCAAGGGGTTCTTTTGAATGACTAAATATGAATACAATAAACAGATAATTCTGAGAATAAAGTACAAGGTAGGCTACAAATCTGAGTGCGTCTCTTAATTACAGGCTATGAAACGATGTCCCTTTCTTCGGTTTAACAGTAAAGGAGGATACACATGAAACAATACCCCAGGTCGCGCACAGCGGTGCTATTCACACACAATTAAATGTCCCAAACAATCCCAGGCATTGCAATTCCCCCTTTCATTCAGTCCTGAAAATAAACCTAAAAGTCCAAACTAAACAAATACGTACGAAAATACGTTTTTTCTCGTGAAAATTCGTTTTCTCAGTAGTCTACATTGTTTTTAGTTTCAAACTCAGTAAACATATCCAAACACTCCTTGCCACAGCACTGAGTACGGGGTCATCCCTATGTTCCCCAGGTCCTATGTTCCCAGTTGCTTCCATGCAGCCGCACGGCAAGGCGCAGGTTGTTGCTGCTCCGTGCCCACACTTTGTGATGAGGGAAGGAGATGGGGTGCCGCAAACTGAAGTTCTTTGAACAGAGGCGCACTGCGGAGCCCAGTGCGATATAGTCACGTTTAATTGATTTAAATGATCTAATTGAGATACTTAAGTCTTGTATGTAACAGTAGCTGCTTGAGAAGACAGTGGCAATCAGCCTAATGACAATTGTATGTTTGCAGTCAACTTGACTGAAGAGTCTGACACACAGCAAAAGCACACACACAGGGATTAAGTAAAGCATTGACAGTCATGGCCGTTTGAAATTACGAGGTCCTAAATGCGCGCATAGCGCGCCGAAAATTTTTCAACATAAGAGATCTACTGAAATTTTTAATTCTTAAAAATGCAATGGTGGGAGCACATCATGATAGACTTTTTTCTGATGGAAACACAGAAATTATACCCACTGAAAGTCAATGAGACACAGCTCCTCCTTCCTTCCTAATAGGCTACATAACTGAGCAATGCTGAATATTCAGCTGTATCTTTTTAGCACAGAATTCTTTATGATTTTGTGACAACAGTGTAACCTGCCACTGATTGTGTTTGGAAAAAATATCATTTACTTCAGTGAATGATTTAAATGCTCCAATGATTTAGTCTACAATAATGTGCTCCCACCACAGATTACAGTTTTAAAAATTGTGTTCATTTCACAGGTTTCAATTCTCTGCAAATTATAGGTCTATATTATAATGTGTGATGATCTAGCAAGTTCAGCCTTTAACACTATAAAGACATACCTTGCCTAAATATAGGCGATATTAACACTGAAATTAAACCCTCTCATTCTCTAGCAAGTACGTTACCAATGATACAAATGGGTAGATCTGATTGTTTAGTTTTAATTAGATCAGATTTACCAAATCGGCTACCTCGATTGTAAGAGGTATCATGCCCATATAAAGCTTCCGAAAGACAATGAAGCAAAACCGGAGATGTTTTGCGGCACTAACGCGCGCAAAGGGATTAATTAAGAATGTGTAACTTATTTTCGGCTCGAAAAATTAGGTGTCCTCTATTGTAGCTACGACCATGTTGACAGTCCTTAATGTCTTCACTGCTGGAAAAAAAAGCTGCTGCAGAAGTGCGCTGGTTTAAGCAGTGAATAACACAATTACATTCGGCACTAATAAGTTTCACCACATTATAAATCAAACAAGGTTAATATCTTAATGAAGTGTGTGAGCAAATGAACATCAAACTGCTTCAGTCTAAAAACGTTCTTACTACAAAACCCATCACAAATTAGCATTCAAAATGACGAGGAGACACACACAATATGCCCACACGCATTCACTCACACACAGAGGAGCGAGAACAGCTCAACACTGACAAGTAGCGTCAATATTTTGGTCATTAATTACTAGCCCCCTTACAAGCCATTCATGCATCTCTACATGTGTATTTTCGGACTAATGGGATGTCGGAACAATGGGCTTCTTTTTTTCGGACTAATGGTATCTCTCCTCAATGGCTCATTTTCGGACTAATGGGATGTCGGACTTATGATACGGAACCATCTGCTTTCTGCGTAAAGCAGCCAACAGAGATGTGGTGCAAAACTCCGCATGTTGTCTTAAGTAGCCTGTGCAGTCCTAAACAAATAGAAAATATATTTTATTTTAAAGTAATCAAAGAAAGACGACTAAAGTCCTAAACTAGGATGTGAGTGACAGGCTTGCCCACGACTTTCATTCTCCATCAGTAGACTCGGCGTAGCCTGTGCCAGGCTCGGATAACCCCGGTCCTAAACCTCTGGATGTAACCGTATTATAAAGGGGCAATATAGGGCTACTAATGGGCTGCTGAAAATAGCCTAGGGTACAGAAATAAATAGCATAATTTACAATAGTTGCATTTGCATAAAAAGCAATTAGATGCCACCGGCCCAAAAATGGACCGGCTCATCAGATCGATGCTCGAGCCTGCTTCCACACATGAGAGGATAGCCTATATCCACGACAAACCTAACAAACATTAACACACACTTCCAGCATTGGAACACAGCAATCTTGTGAGATGAGGGAGAATGCCCGCCCAAAGTATGTAGGTAAAAGTTGTGGCAACCTTAGGCGAGTGAGGCTATAGCTCAGGCAAAAGCAGAGGGGAGGGGGCTTATGTCAGAGCGGGCGTATTTCCCCCATCGTTTAAAATAAGCCAACAAAAGATAATGCCCCCAAATATGGACGTGCTTCAGTATGCTGTCGGAATGGCGACATGTCTGAATGGCGGTATGAAAAATGTTTGAATGGTTGATGTCGTAATGGAGGGATGTCGTGGAGGGATGTCTGAGTGGAGGGATGTCGGAGTGGGGGTGTCGGAACGGAAGGTGGTCCCCGTGCAAGCACCTTAATGATAACCGAACCTCTCCTAAGACCTGAAGTTGAAGAGATTCTGACAATGGGTCCAGCGTCAATTTTATTGTAATTTTTAGTAACAACGATTGTTTGTAAGCCAACTGTTTGCTTATGTAACAGAGTTAATGAAATGTAGCCTAACACACAACGCAAAGAAGAGTAGCCTACAGCCGCTACACTTACAAGTGATAGCCTACGATTTGCTTCAACCTCTGCTGCTGATAGCTAGGCTACACTATAGCAGATGACATGTTTCTTATTAAGAATTTCACCGTTGGATTTATAAAGTCAATATTCTGCAGCATGCCCAGACTGGAACAAGGTAAGATTTATACAAAAAGTGGGTTGACAACTACTATCTGAAGTTATATGATCTAAAATAAGCCATCTGAAGGGGATTTTGCAGCGTTTTCTGACATTGCTGCTTAGCTGGTGTTTACATTCCGAGGCGGGTCCTATTGAACTCTTACTCGATTGGTTGATTATTCCAAGGACTCAAAATGCCGACATTTGATTGGGTTATACCTATAGATTTCCTTGCATATGCCCGAGGAAAATAACGATTAAAACCTACTGTTTTTGACGATATATGATCAAACCAGAGCTGCCAACAAATTTTGTTAGGCTTAATACCATTTGTTTATATCACAGATGAAAACTTGTCTACTCTTCTGATGTTTTTTACAAAACAACACGAAAAACGCCCTCAGCCCACGTTTTAAATTGGGTTTCAGATGCACAGAACTTTGCAGTTGTAAATGTGAATAGAGAATATGTGATTCTGGACCATGATTTATTGTATATGTACCAACTTTAAAAACAGAATTAGCAATGGTGGCCATCTTGAAAAATGGCTGTCATATTGAATTTTTGTGTGGCCAGGGCCTTTTTCCAAAACAGTGGCCCACAGAGAGTATTTCTGCTAAATTTCATGCTTTTATACGAAGGTAAACAACTTTTACTCTAACCATGGAATAGCAATGGTGGCCATCTTGAAAAATGGCTGCCATATTTAATTTTTGGTTGGCCAGGGCCTTTTTCCAAAACAGCGGCCCCCAGACAGTATTCCAGCCAAATTTCATGTTCGTATAGCAAAGTAAATGGTTTTTACACTAACCATTTAGTAGCAATGGTGGCGATCTTGAAAAATGGCCGCCATATTGAATTTTTGGTTGGCCAGGGCCTTTTTCCTAAACAGTGAACGATTAAGTCACTAATCTGCTCTACTGTTGGGAATACCATTTACATTTACATTTATGCATTTAGCAGACGCTTTTATCCAATGCAATTTACAAAAGAGGGATAACAATCAAATTGCAACACAATGCAAGTAAAAGCCTACTGGGAGTGCCATTTGGTAATAGGAGAGCATGTGCAAGAGTTTAGAAGTGCTTGGTCAGTGTATTCCACATAATTTAAGGAACTACACTGCAAAAAATGCCCCTCTAGAAATAAGATGAAAATTCTTAAATTTCTGTCATTTTGTCTTGTATTGAGCAAAAAAATCTGCCAATGGGGTAAGCAAAATTTTCTAGGTAAGAATTCTTAAAATTTGCAAAAATAGAATTCTTAAAATTAGCAAAATAGTCTAGAATTATTTCAAGCAACATTTCTTGAAACTAAGATTAATTTTCTTATTTTTGAGATCTAGAGTCTATAAACTAGCCATATTTTCTTAAAAGTAGTCAACAAAAAATGCTGAAAACAAGACAAATTTGCTTGAATATAAGACATTTATGCTAAATTCAAGCCAGGGCATGTGGTCTCCCATCCAGCTTTGAATCCTTCACAATGCTGCTTAGCTTTTTTTATGAAGTTGCTCTACTTACCTTGGTTTGCCACTAAGAACTTGTTATAGTTGAATGATCAAATACCAGTTGTAAGTGGCTATGGTATAAGGGACTTTTATTTTGAAATTAGTCAGGTCAGGTGTGAGCCGCAGACAAAACAGATTTCTGAGCGCGGCAAACATTATAAACAAGAGCCACATTTTTCTTTTCTCTCGGTTGAGACGTACGCCACATTTACTACAAGAGATACACTCAACTTTCTTTACTGTTTTACTTAAAGCTAAAGTTTATGCTCGTTTTTTGGATTACCTTTTTGGACATTTACGTTTGCGTTTAAGTCTGCTGTTAAGTACCAGTGAAGGGTTAATGGACTGATAACTACCAGCAAGGGGCTAATGGACTGCTAAATGGATTGCTAGTTTTGCACCCTTGGAAAAGTGGAGCGAGGTATAAAATCTTGAGTGATATTTCAGTTATCCTAGTGACTTATGTGATGTAAAGTGTCAACAGGTATTTTGCTAAATGTTTCTGGGTTATGTATTCGTGAACACAGGTTAGCAACTGTTCGGCTTAATAGTTTTATCCCCACCGAAGAGGGCGCCAGAAGAGCAAGACTTAAGTTATAACTCAGTATCCAAATGTTGTTTATTTTCTTTTTCTTGTTTTCACATTTGCAATACGGCAGCAGGTTATAAACCTGTGGGATAAAACACCACATTGTGCTATACATTAGATGCCATGTTTCATATATAAATAACAAGTGCAAATTCACTGCAATATTAATAAGCAATCCATATAAATACATATAAATGCATCAATAAAGCTATAGACTTATTTAGATATACACCATAAAGCATCAGTGATTAGTATGTAAATATCTGCAACTTGTATAAATAATTCATATAAATATAATCAATCAATCTTTAAAGCATAACCAGCTAAACCCATAAATATACACAATAGAATGCACAACAGTTATTTTTTATAAGCAACAATAGATATCACATCATTCATTGCATTACATACAAAACACCAGAGCCAACACTACAAATAGCAGCTTCAAAAGCAGAAACGGGAACCCCTTTACAAACGGCAAGTGAATGAACACCATTTCCAATCATGCACCACAGGAAACCATAGACTACGGCCCAACTACAACACCCAGAATGCACCGCGAATCAGGAAGCAAGCTCGTAGTGGCAAACGCACTTCGTTTCAAATGTTTGTACGGTCAACTCAGACCAATAACTTAAACAGTAATCCGCGGGTTAACACAATGCACTCGTCAAGCGATCACAGTGAAAATGTTAAACATCTGACAAGTTACAAGGACGAAGGATGACAGCAGACGATCAAGCAGTTTAAAACAACCAGCGAGAGGATACCTTAACCAGCACCTTACCGGTGATGTGCGTCGCTCTTCCAGCGATTTCTGTTTACTTCTGTGCGTGCGCGCTCCCGCTTATCTACGCATTATTGGAATTACTAGCAGCATTTACGACCAACGGCAAGCCAGTACACCAAACCAGGTAAGTGCCTCCTCCCACCTAATCAGCTGTGCTACGTTTCGTCAGATCACCCGTGAATTGACGTTGTTTACCCACCACTGAGACAGTGCATGCAACACCTCCCACTTGACTGAATGATCACATGATCCAATGAGGTCACAATTTCATTTGCATTTTTTTTTTTTTTTTTTTTTTTTTGGTTCCTTAAAAGTTCCTTTCAAGGTGTGGTGTGTGTTTTGCTTTTTTTTTTTTTTTTTTTTTTTCCTCATGTGTGCGGAGTATAGTGGCAGCGTTCGGCGTACACCACAATTACTCATATGGAAGAGGGATCAAGTCGTCAGAGGATTTGGTTCCTTCACCGGAAGGAGAGCATGTGTGGGTGTATGCATGTGTGCGCTGAGCAAAGTGGCAGCGTTCGGCGTACACCACAATTACTCGTCCAGAGGAGGGATCAAGTCATCAGGGGGTTTTGATCCTCCGCCGGAAGAAGCACCACAAGCCTTCTTACGTCCCTCTTGATGATTGCCGTGGGCAGAGGAGAGCCGCCCTTCTTGCGGCTTCCCGACTGGGAAGCAGGGATGCCAGTGCAAGTCGCGATGTCTGCATCCCGGACGATTCCCTTGTTGTCAGGGTAGACAGACTGAATTCTGCCCAGGCGGAACTGACCTCTCACGGCATTAGGGTCAGCTACCCAGACAAGGTCGCCGACTCGACCATTTCTCTCTGACCGGTGCCACTTCTGACGGACGAAGAGATTTGGGCCAGCAAGCTCCCTCCATTTTGCCCAGAAGCGATCCACCCCAATTTGGATAGCCCGCAACCGGCGCCAGGAATGGGTCTCCAGGTCGAGGCCAGACGTGTCTCCCCCCATTGATGCCCGACCCAGGATGAGGGAGTTTGGTGTCAGGTACTCGATGGAGTTCTCCTGCTCTTGAGCCCGGGCATCTATTGGCCGTTCGTTGGTTAAGTTGGCAGCCTGGTAAAGGAGTGTTTGTAGTTCTCCCCAGGTAAAGGACCCTGTGGTCCCACCGAGGTTTGTGAGCGCCCTCTTCAGAAGCTTCAAGGCAGCCTCAGCAGCTCCATTCCTGTGTGGCGCATCCGCCGGGTGAAACTCCCACTTCCACTCGGTTCCATGTTTTGCAGCCACATTTTCCATGGATAAGGTCTGCAGGCAGTCCAGGTGCTTGTAGAACTGCTGTAGAGCTGGTTTGGCGCCGATGAAGTTCGTCCCCCGATCGGACCACAGTTTCCTTGGATGCCCCCTCAGGGCGACAAAGCGGGTGTATGCCAGGAGGAAGCTTTCTGCCGATTGGTCATTAGTGAGGTCTGCATGGACTGCTCTGGAGGCCATGCAGCAGAAAACGATCCCCCACACTTTCTTTGATGTCCTCCTTTTTACACTATCCTTGACCTCGAAGGGGCCAAAGAGGTCAAGGGTGGTGAACTCGAAAGGGCAAGCTCTCTGGGTGCGTTCTGGGGGCAGGTCACTCATGACTTGCTGGCACATCTTGGCTCTTTGCTTTGCGCAGGTGATGCAATTGTTCAGCATCTTTTTGACGAGCTTTCGTCCCTGCGTAATCCAGGCTTTTCTTCGTGTTCGAAGGAGAGTTGTAGCGATGCCTTCGTGATTTACTTCATGGGCCTCCTTGACCAGCAGGGATGCGAGCCATGACTGGTATGGAATCAGCGGTACAGACACTTTATCTTTGTCCAAACACTGGACTCTCCCTCCACAGACAAATAGACCCATGGTTGGTTCTTTTTGAACGACTAGGCGATCAAGCGTTGTGTCCTGGAACTTGACGCCATGTTGGGCCTCGAGAGCCAAGAAGTTGAAGGCAGCAGCCCTTTCTTCAGCTGACAGGTACGTGTTTGCCTCCCACTTTAAGGCTCCAGGGGTCTGGGTGCGCCTGCTCAGCCAGATATCCACTGCTCTCTTCAGCCAGCCGACCGTCCCACATAAACGCGTTAGAGAGCTGAATCTTTTGGGATCGACCATTTCCACGAGAGCTATGATGTTTGGGGCCGACCATTCCCAGGACTGAGCAGCAGCTGACATGACTGTTGCAGAAAACGCCTTCCTTTGAAGTGCTGCAACATCTCCAGTGACGGAGGAGATGACTTCTCCGGCAGTTTTCACAGGCCAGTCTTCAAATGGGAGTTTTAAGAATCCAGGGCCTTCCTGCCATGCTGATCCTTCTGCAAGGTCCTCAGGAGGGGCTCCTCTTGTGATGAGGTCAGCAATATTTGCTTTACCTTCGACCCATCTCCAACTGTCGACGGGGCCAGCCTTTTGAATTTCGCCTACCCGATTGGCAAAAAAGGACTGATAACCATAGCTATCTTTCTGGATTGCTCCTAAAATTGTCTGGCTATCAACTATATGGACCCACTTGTCGACTTGGATGTGGCAGTGCTTTTCGAAATAGGACCTCAGGCGTGTTGCGAAGACGGCTTCTGGTGAACCTCACCTTGCCGAGTCGTACGCACTGCTCGAAGAGGGTTATTGCAGCCTCCCGGAGATGCGGTGAGAGGGGGTCATCCCAGGTGTCTTTGACAGGCCGGTCTTTTCCTGCCTCCTGAAAGGACTCTCTCACAAGCATCACACCCTTTTGCTTGATGGGTGAAGCTAGGCCAATAGGGTCATAAAACCCTGCTATTTGGCTTAGCAGCACTCGGCGGGTGAGGGGGTCAGGGGTGTTTGCACGAACCTCTTCCTCTCGTAGGTCCAGCCCGGTTCTCATCTTTCCCCGCCGTCTTGAGAAGTTCACTGACGTCAACAGGCGGAGTTTGTCAGATTCTGGCTCGTAACCTAGTCCGAGTGCCTTATTTTCTTCGTCCCGCATTTGATTTGGGAGTATCAGGGTTTTGGGCTCTGTTGCTATGTCGCCACTGGAACTGTTGGGTTCTTCACCCCTCCCACTTTGACCAGTCAGGACCCAGGGTTTGAGTGAGAAGCCGTCTGCCTTTAGAATCTTTTCGACTCCCTCAGTCATCCTGGTTAAAGCTTGGAGGTCATCATGGGAGGTCAAAATGTCATCGACATAGCCATGGATGTGAACTGGGGCAGGTTGGCGGTCTCCCTCATGGCCACTTGGGCAATGCAACCGGCAGGCTTGTCACCGATGTTAACCCTGACAACGGCAAACTCGCTGATTTCTTCTTTGGAGTCATCCCTCCAGAGGAAACGGTGGAGGTGTACTTCCTCATCTTTAAGCCACACCGAGTTGTACATTTTTCTGACATCACCGAGGGCCGCGTACAACCCACTCCGGAATCTCAGGAGGACGCCTCGGATGGGGTTGAGGACGTCAGGGCCTTTATGGAGCAGATTGTTCAAGCTCATCCCTTTAAACTCCTGGCTGCTATTCCAGACTATTCTCACAGGAGTGGAGCTGGAGTGAGGATTGGGAGCGACCAGATGGCTAATATACCACACTGGCCCGTTCCAGTCTCTGAGCTGCTCCCTGGTGAACTTGACAGCCGCTCCTCTTGCCACCATGTCATGGATCTGCTCTCCATATGCCACCTTCCACAGCGGTTCTTTTGCCAGCCGGGCTTCAGTGTTTTTGGAAGGTCGCCTCCACTGCTTGCCGGTTGTTTGGCAGAATTGCTGGGTTGGCCTTCCAGGGGTAAGCTGCATCCCAGTGTGGAGCATCACTGTGCTTGTCCGCCAGGACGTACGAGAGACAGGCTTTTATTTTTTCCAGGTCCCTCTCTTCTCCAAGGGTCATTTCTTGGCCACCCGGGGAACATTTGCCACACTTGCAGCTTCCACATTTTGGGTTGCATGCTGCCCCGATACTGTCCCACTTGAACCATTCGAGGACTTCTTTATTTGTGGCAACGGTGTTACTGAGAACTGTCTGTGGCAGGTCCTCAGCTGGGCCCACAAGAACCTCTCTGTAGAGCCTTGAAGAGGTCCTCATGGTTCGAGCAAAGTGGGTTTCAGATTGATGGCGTCTCAAGTCCACAGACTCGAAGAGGTCGGGGTGGGTGCCACCTATCGTTTTGCCAAGAGGTCCATCCCAGAGGACTAGATCGCCCTCCCTCTTTAACGGCTGTGGAACCAGACGACCCTCCCTATGGCTGATCAGGAGGTCGATGGTTTCAGGCCGGGTCAGCTCTGCTGCAGCAACATCCGGGAATATTTTCAGGAGCTGCTGTGGGGTGACAGGGTGGCTGACATCGGCAATGCTTTCTAGCCCATAACAGAGCAACTTATGCTCTGCTACCGTTCCCTTGGTGGTCTTCACTCTGAGGCGAAGAGAGTACCTCTTGGTTCTGACCGTCTTGGTCATTCCTCCGACACCATGCACCATCAGTTGAATGCTCTCACCATTCAATCCGAGTCGCTGGGCGGCGCAATGGGTGATGTAATTGGTGTCGGAGGCGAGGTCTATCAAGGTACCGATAAGCTGGCCAGAGTTGCTTGTTACTTCAAGTAGCATCATAACTACTAGATACTCTACCGGTGTTTTTCCAGAACAGGTTATTAGACTTGTAGTCAAGACCGCTTAGACCAAGACCAAGACAATACCAAGACCAGAGGCTAACAAGACAGAGACAAGACCGAGACCAGAGGCTAACGAGACCGAGACGAGACCGAGACCGAGACAAATTGAGGCCAAGACCGAGACCGAGACCGAGACCGGAAAAAAAAAAAAATTAGACTAGGCTATGTTGGAAGTTATAACTTGATTTGAGAAAACATTTGTTAATATTCAACCCATATTAGAGAGTACTATTTAAACTGTTGTTGTGGATATGTGGATAGGGATAGCAGCAATGCGGGCAGAAAATAAAAAATAGAGAATGGCAAAGTCAACTCCATTACATTCAATTTTATGTTGGCTACGTTGGCCTTGCTTCCACTGGTCTCATCACACTACCATTTCAAAATATCATATTTCATTTCATATTTTACAAAAACAAATATACAGTTTAAATTTGCACTTTTAAAGTAGGCTAGGCTCAGCACAAAATTAAGCTCTATACTTTTCTGAGATGCATTTCATTCATATCTGCCCATAACTGCTTATTTGGATTTCTTAAAGTTGGCAACCCAACCAGGCCTACCAGTATACTCTGTCTATACCAAAGATTCTATAGGCTAGGCTACTAGGCCTACTTCTTTGTTTAATTGAATATTAATTTAACATGGCCTGAGTTAATTTCGAGGACATACAATACAAAGATAAGCTAGCCTACTTTGTGAGGTGACAATGAGGCTGGTGTTCACAGTTTTGGGCAGCCTGCACTTTTACCAGAGAGTTTGATCTGCTTTTACTGCTAGAATGCAAAACCCGGAGCGGATTATCAGCGGTATACATTCGCAATTCCATCAAGTGGAATGGATTCTTTCGGGATGCAATATAGACAACTTTGAGAATACATTAGCGGCGTTCATTTATTTATCGCCCGATAAGAGTCTGGGCCGCCACTAATCACAATCTATTTATTCACATTCATAATATTCTCCCATAAACTTTGGAGGCAAGTGGACATAAGATTACAATGCATTGCTCAATTTTAGGGTGAAATGCATTTTTATTTCCATTCGTCCTGCATGAAGCTCTTAATGATAAAGTGATTTGATGAGTGAGAGTTCGAAATATTCCCACGCTCCACTGTTTCACTTACACTGTTTGTCCTATAAATCTTGCGATCAGGAAAGACTTCATATCAAGAGATTTGACATCATTCACAAGAGTCCATGAACCATTAAATACAGGAGTTTTTGGGATGTCTGTGTCTCGTTAGCCTACACTAAATTTAACAAAATGAAAGATGAAAGATTTAATTCCCGTATACATTTCAGATCACGTTAACTAGCATGACACCTTGCTCAGCCATAACACATGCCTACGCATACGCGAACATTCCATAATTAATTAGGGGTCATTCCGTGTGAAATCAACCAGCGACGGACCGGTCACCCTCTCTGAAAAATCTGAAAAAAATTACAGTTGTTTGTATACTCAACCTATGATTGAATCTGAAATAGTAGGTCTGTATCACTAATGGTTGCAAAAGTACAGCCATTTGAAATTTCAAGTAATTTTAAGCATTTTGGTGAACAAGCCTTTTGTTCAACTTCCAACATAACTGGCTCTTTTAGTATTTCACACACAATGATGAAACCATGTGCATAGAAACGCATTTTCCTGTAGAGTTCAAAAATCTACTCAGATCAGATGTATCTTGTGTAGTTTCCCCTCTCCAGAGCTCTGAAGATGACTGTATCACTCTATGTGTGATTTCACACCACCACCTTTCAGGGCTTCTTGTTCAAAAAGGAAGTGAGACAAATTTATCCGAGTTTTTTTCCCAGTCAAATATGGATTTTGTGGTCCTGTTTATGTATTAACTTTTGTTGATAATGTTATCATACTGTCAGAGCATTTCTTCAAAGATGGTTCCAATTTTGGAAAAGGCTGTTTTCATCCTCTTATTTTACGATGTGGACAGTTTGCAAGATTTTTTTAAATTTTACCATGACTCATTCAGTATCTGAGGAACATCTGTCCAAAATTTGGTGTTGTTGCTGAGTCTCGTTATTGTGATATGATTTTTTGAAAATATTGTCAGTAACTCCACTGATTTACATTGACTTCCATTGTATTGAAAGTGCACCACATATGGCGCAATGTGGTACTGCAGATAAGCAATTAAAGGAGAAATCAAGCATAAAGCCAATAGGCCCATTGTTCCAGTTATCTGAATGCTGTCTTTCAGAAAAAGAACATAAAAACTGATTATAGACCAAATAACAAACAAACTAATGCTGAGTGAATGGGGCAGAATGAAATAAAAATGAAAGTAAGTTGCTGGGTAGGATTTCTCCTGTAATTCAGTGGATTTACTGACAATATTTTCAAAAAATCATATCCAAATAACGAGACTCAGCAACAACACCAAATTTTGGATAGGTGTTCCTCAGATACTGAATGACTCATAGTAAAATTTAAAAAAATCTTGCTAACTGTCCACGTGGTGAAATGAGAGGATGAATATGGCCTTTGTAAAAATCATACCTATTTTTAAAAAAATGCTCTGACAGTATGATAACAACATCAACAAAAGTTAATGCACAAACAGGACTGCAAAATCCATATGTGACTAGGAAAAATACTCCGATAAATTTGTCTCACTTAGTTTTTGTACAAGAAGCCCTGAAAGGTGGAAGTGTCCAAACACGTATAGAATTTATAGCAATTTCCAAAGCTTTGGAGGGGGAAAATAAAACCAGATACATCTGATCTGAGCTGATTTTTGAATTCTACAGGAAAATGTGTTTCTATTCACATGGTTTCACTATTGTGTGTGAAATACTGAAAGAGCCACCAATGTTGGAAGTTGAACAAAAGGCTTGTTCACCAAAATGCTTACAATTACTTGAAATTTCAAATGGCTGTACTTTTGCAACCATTAGTGATACAGACTTACTATTTCAGATTCAAGCATAGGTTGAGCATACAAACAACTGTAATTTTTTCAGATTTTTCAGAGAGGGTGACCGGTCCGTCACTGGTTGATTTCACAGGGAATGACCCTTAGCCTGCATTTTGCGAATTGAAAGTAAACTTTTAGGAGAGTAATTTAGAGCTAGGGCTACATCTGTCACTGAGAGAGACCGGCCCATAAATGCATCTTAGAGCCTTGCGCTGCTGCAGCTAGGGGCGTCTTTTGCGCGCCCTCACTTTCGGTTTGGTGCGTCTCGGTGTTTATAGGCTAAAATTTCAATAATTTAAATCGGAAACTCGATCTCGTTAAAATATATATTTATTGCATTTATTTATCTTGTCTTGGTCTTGGTCTTGGAAGACACCAAGACAAGACCAAGGGATCCGAGACCAAGACAAGACCAAGACAATTGACTGTCAAGGCCAAGACGAGACCGAGATCACGTAAAATTGGTCTCGAGACCGGTCTCGAGACCAAGACCGGTCTCGAGACATACAACTCTACCGTCTATATGGCGGACGTCTTATTTGAGAAGGCCTTTCTAAATTCTTCCCTGAGCTCAGGGGCAACTTTTCCCAGGAGCTCCTCCTGTTGACTGGTGAGACCGAGGCCTTTGCTATTTGCTTTCCTTCTGGTACTTTCCGGAGGCATGGACCTGGGGCACAGCAGGTAGTGATGGAGCTCTTCAGTTCGGCAGTCAGCTTTGGTACAGACAAACCTTTTGTTGCTGCAGACACTCTGTTGATGGGAACCAAGGCACTGAGGGCACAGCTTGTGTGAGTTAAGATGGCTTTTCTTAGTTTGAAGATCCATCCCTCGGCCTGTGGCTTCGGCTGAGACGCCTTTTGTCCTGATGTGGCTTTAGAAAACGCCTTCTTGGCTGCCTTGTCCACTGGTGATTTTGCCAAGGGTGTTGCCTCTCTGAGACCTTCATCCAGCTGGTCTAGTTCCTCCAGCACAGCCTCCTGCTTCTGGAGGTAGAGCAGCAGGCAGTCGAAGTGGGTTTGTGGGCTGAATCCATGCAGAGGTTCTGCTTTGTACTCAATCCACTTTTCTTTCAGCGAGCTGGGTAGCTTTCGTTCCAGTGATTGGGCGACAAGCCTGTTCTTCAAGATGTCCTCTTCTCCTAGTATGACCAGATTGCTTAGGGCCCTCTCCACGGCCTGGATTAATTCAATTGCCTTCCGGGGGTTATTCCCCTTCACAGGAGGCAGGCTCTCGATATCCTCAGCAATCTTAAGAACAATCCTTGCTTTATTTCCAAAGCGATTGTCGAGGCGCTTGAACATCTCATCTGGGGTTGAACAACTGGAAAGAACCAGGTCTCTTTTCACCTTTTCACTCAGGTTTGCCAGCAGATGGAAACATGTGACTCCAGTAGTTCTCATAGGATTCCCTAGCTGTTCCAGCTCCGCCCACTCTGCTTTCCACCGATAGTAGTCTGTCATGTCTCCTGAAAAGACAGGGAGTCGTGTTCTTTCCAAACTGATCTGTGGCTTTGAGATGGTAGGCGGGTTAGGTGATAGAGAGGCCCCTGAGATGCTGGGTTGGTTGACTAATAGCTGCACACCAGCTGCAGCAGGCTCCGTTTTGGGCATGCGGCTTAGTTTTTTCCAGTTCAGCTCCCAGTCCCGTGCTCTGCTTTTCAGTTTGAAGACTGCCTGCTTATGGTGGGTGACTTTGTCAGAAACAAGCCGTTCCCAGGCTATGACCTTCTGCTCCAATTCATGGATCCCTTTCAATAGGCCTTCACGTTGGGCTTCAAACTCATGCTCTGGCATGTCTGCAACATTTGCAGTTTCCACCTCCTTGCATTTCTCCTCTGTTCCTTCAATGTGGAGCAGAATCTCAGCCTTTGCAAACTTGCTGTACAGTGTTTCTCTGGTGAGCTGGAGGGTGTCACTGTATACAACAAGACACTGCTCAACTTTTGCTTTTGTCCTCCTTGTCTCCTCTTCTATGTCATCCACCTCTTCCAGAGCCTCCAAGAAGGCTAGCGCAGTGTCATGCATCCTGTTAAAGTCAGCACTGAGTGCACGCATCTCATCAGCGAGGGCTCCTTTTTCCAAGACATCGGCAGTGAGAGATAGCTTATTAGCTCTTCTGGTGAATGCAGCCTGAGCAGTGGACCGTTTAATTTTTAGGTCAGAAATTTCAGCAGAATCCATTTTCCCTTTATTTTTGATGTTTAATGTTTATTGAGGTGAATTTTATTTAGAGGGTTTTTACTTTTTGTTTCCTCTTCTTTCTTGATGGCACCTCGGTTTATAACTGTTCGGCTTTATAATTTTATCCCCACCGAAGAGGGCGCCAGAAGAGCAAGACTTAAGTTATAACTCAGTATCCAAATGTTGTTTATTTTCTTTTTCTTGTTTTCACATTTGCAATACGGCAGCAGGTTATAAACCTGTGGGATAAAACACCACATTGTGCTATACATTAGATGCCATGTTTCATATATAAATAACAAGTGCAAATTCACTGCAATATTAATAAGCAATCCATATAAATACATATAAATGCATCAATAAAGCTATAGACTTATTTAGATATACACCATAAAGCGTCAGTAATTAGTATGTACATATCTGCAACTTGTATAAATAATTCATATAAATATAATCAATCAATCTTTAAAGCATAACCAGCTAAACCCATAAATATACACAATAGAATGCACAACAGTTATTTTTTATAAGCAACAATAGATATCACATCATTCATTGCATTACAAAACACCAGAGCCAACACTACAAATAGCTAGCCTGACATAGCCCGCCCATAATACGAATGTTCATCCGTATCCATGGTCTGGGAACGGTCCTCTGGGGCGTGTTTACATCGGTACAGAGTCTACCGGCCAATAAGCGAAGCTGATTAGACGAGCTGTCCAATCGTTTCAAACCAGAAGTGAATGCCCTCCTCTCCGCAGTATAATCGCGTCAGGTTAAAGAAACTCCAGACCACGAATACGGATGAACAGCAGTATTATGGTCGGGCTATGTCAGGCTAACAAATAGCAGCTTCAAAAGCAGAAACGGGAACCCCTTTACAAACGGCAAGTGAATGAACACCATTTCCAATCATGCACCACAGGAATCCATAGACTACGGCCCAACTACAACACCCAGAATGCACCGCGAATCAGGAAGCAAGCTCGTAGTGGCAAACGCGCTTCGTTTCAAATGTTTGTACGGTCAACTCAGACCAATAACTTAAACAGTAATCCGCGGGTTAACACAATGCACTCGTCAAGCGATCACAGTGAAAATGTTAAACATCTGACAAGTTACAAGGACGAAGGATGACAGCAGACGATCAAGCAGTTTAAAACAACCAGCGAGAGGATACCTTAACCAGCACCTTACCGGTGATGTGCGTCGCTCTTCCAGCGATTTCTGTTTACTTCTGTGCGTGCGCGCTCCCGCTTATCTACGCATTATTGGAATTACTAGCAGCATTTACGACCAACGGCAAGCCAGTACACCAAACCAGGTAAGTGCCTCCTCCCACCTAATCAGCTGTGCTATACGTTTCGTCAGATCACCCTTGAATTGATGTTGTTTACCCACCACCGAGACAGTGCACGCAACAGCAACTGTATGTAATGTGATGTGAACGTTTGGCTATATCGTAGCCTATTGTATTTGCATATGATATTCCTCATTTACTTGGAGCTCTCAATTTTTTGTAAAACTCGCACTTTATTTGCACTTTTATTTACTTGCTCCTATCTGTGTTATGCTTTAGTTTCACGGTGCTGGAAGAGTGGCAATAAATGTCATATTGCACCCGTTTCCGAGACTCCTCTTCATTTTGATTCCGAGGGCTGCTACACCAGTTTTGTCTAGTAACTATTTTTAAGGAATTCTACCATAATTTGTTTCCAAAGTGAAACTAAGTAGCCTATCAATAAGTTTCAGATCAACATGGTACAGCGCCACCAATGGGTCAAATCTGGAGTTGCATCTATGATAGTGCCCGCAATTTTTTCAAAAATCTTTTCCCAAAATACAAGATTACACAAATGAGTGATTATGTCTCAATTGAGGCACCATAAGTATTCTTATCTTTAGCATTATTCACCCTATATGTATTTAATTATTAGTAGTTTAGTCTAGTAGTATGCAAGCACCATAACTACTGTATACCAGCAACAGCCTATCAACCACCAGTGTACACTATGACAACCTACTAATCAATATGATTTTAATAGCAACCAGCATAACAACCACCATTTCTACAGCAAAGACCAACCAACTACCTCAAGTACCCTCACAACATCTTATAGGCCATCTCCATATGACAGCAACCTATCAACAGGCATAGACCAGGATTAAAAGAGTAGGCTATACACCATGAATATCATGGTGAATAGGCCACTGACTACATGTAGGCCTATGTGCCTAATTTAGGACATGGTAGGCTATGACAGCATAGATCCCAAATTCAACACAAGTACAGTAACTGAGCTGGTGTCATTTAAGCAATATCACACGAGTGGGAGTGATGTTATTGGAAGAATATCATCACTGGGTGTTGTTCGCCGTATTCACGAAGCCGCAGGCTTTTATACAACAATTCCATTACCAACTTACTAAGTTTTTAAACACAAAATTGTATTTTCTAGGTCCTACTGTTTAGTTTCAATTTTGATCTGTTCCTTCCGCCCCCCAAAATAGTTCTTAGCTAGGAACTGCCCTGGCAATATTAAAAAAAAAATAGACAAATAGCAAACGGTTTAGATGTATTGGATATTTACTGAAGATTTCAAACTTTTACAGAGAGTTCTTCCTCGATTTGCTGAATACTTTGGCAAGGGGGAGCGGGGCGGGGGCAACCCATGGGGCAACCCCTTTATCCAAACTGGGGTCGGGCGCCGTTACGGTGAAGTGAATGAGATATGTATGGGGATACTGTCACTAAACTGGTCATAATGTCTTTTTGGAGTCATTGAGGATTTTTTTGGATGTATTTATCATATTCTACAACTGCCCATCATCATTTCAAGCCAAGTAATGTAAGTTGTTATAGTTCGTATTTGTAGTAGAAGTTTAATTCAGGTTAGGCAGCTGCATTTTACTACAAATTGTTAGCGAGCTAACGCTAGCGAGCTAGCTAACGTAATTTTTTTAAATTGAGAAGTGGTGTTTCATTGAATGACAACCAGCTGGACAATATTGCCGAGATTAGTTTAAGTTGACAGACCAAAAATAAACGAAGGCTAGTGCAAAATATTAAGTTTAAGCGAAGTCTAAAACAGTTTGCTTCTAGTTAGCATACTGTTGCTATGTTACTTGCTATTCACTTGAACTAGTCCGTTAGCACGCTAACTAAGTTCATGGACGTACCAAAAGTGTTTTCCAAACCCCCAAATTTTAATTTATTGGTACTATGAATGATTACAGACAATATCATGGCGCTACTTCATACAGGAAAACAAGAAACTCAACGGAGATCATTACAGAACTAGATGGCTCGGTAGAAAATGCGCACTGATTAATAACTGTGAAGAGTCTTCAGTGATGTTCCTGCCTAATATCATCACTCGTAGTGACGCTTGGAATGCCTCCCGTCCAATCAGAAATTCAGAAATAGCTTGACCGGACCTAATTGTTGTATAATGTGTCATATAGGCCATCTGATCAATATCATCCAGCTGCGTCTCATCTAAAACGCCCAGTCCTCACTAAACCGCCCTCACACAGTACTGCCCCTTACTTCGTCACTGTTAACGTGCTGCGTTGTTATTGAACATCCGGGTTCTCATGTGCTATCGCTAGCCTGGGGAATATTGAAGTTGCGTTCGATAGATAGGAAAGTGAAAGCATTTGGCGGCTCGTTTGTATTTTCTCTAGAGTTAGGTTCGTGAAAATGACTCTTATTCTGATTATAAATGGAGTATTTGCGATATATAAGTCATGCAAACTGCCTACGGACAGATTGTTTGATGTCAAACGGAAAAAGAGTTAACAGGACACGTAGGCCTACATCAACCAAATATTTTTCGGTGTATCCCAACGTTATACCAGTGAATACACTCAATGAGGCCCCTTCCTTTATACAGATACTGACTGAAACCGCAGAGCTCATAAGTCACGCGGCACGTCCCTCTACCGAATTGCTACGTTATAGTATGATACCGTTAACACAAAAACAGTTTTATTCCGCCATTGAGAGCATACAGAAAACTTGCACTTCCTAGATCGCATGTTGAACATCACTTAAGCGCTTGGGGTTCACTTCTATGCCGCCCCACCACCATTAGCACACATTGGATGATTAAATAAAACAGAATTGTATCTCTCAAACAGTTTATTTCAAACAAACGTGAACAGTGAAGACATATTAAAACACATTTCAGACCAACATCATAAATAAATAAATACATAAATAAATAAATAAAATAAAGAAATAAAGAATGAATAAAACTGGATTAAAGCTATGGCACAAGGTCAGGAATCAGCTTGGCAGTGTTAAGTTTCTCCTTTTCCCTAGTTTCTCTTCTTCCTTTCTTTTTCAAACTGAACAAATAAAATCCTTAAACTTCAGATATTATTATATTATATTGCAAACATATCCCCCAATCCTCTCAAAAAAAGAAGCATGTCTCAGAACATGAAACAAAAAAAGCCTGAGATATCCCTACCCCCAGTTTTAGAGATAAGAAATTAGAACTTACACCTTGCTCTGTTAAGGATATGGTATTAACTAATTTGCATTAACTTCAAGGATTTCAGGACAATTTGTGGTCAGATACATTGAAACGCTGTGCAGTGAGTTGGGAGACTGGCTGGACTGTGTGTGTGTGTATGTGTGTGTGTGTGTGTGTGTGTGTGTGTGTGTGTGTGTGTGTGTGTGTGTGTATGTATTTATTAGTGCCAGACATCTTCTATGATGATATCCTATTAAAAAACCTATTAAAAAACCCCAGCATTCCCATGTCCAAGCAGAGTGTCTCCTTGATGATGCTCTGCAGGATCTCCTGGGGGAGGACAGGCCTGTCCATCGCTGCCACTTGTTCTGCGGGGCTGGGGAGAGAGAAAGAGAGAATACACCAAATAAAAAATAAATGCAAGGTTTGCTTTGTATGATTTACTGTATGATTTACTGCTTTGGGCAATGGCTTAATATTTAAATATAATAATTTATAATAATAATATTTAAGCTACGGGGGGGGGGGGGGGCATACCACCCAATATGTATGAGTAGTGAGGAAATTATGGATACAGTGTATAATGACGTGTTGTTTTTGGTCCAGCAAGCCAACCACTTTGCTGGATGCATCAGAAGTGAAAACCACTTCTGCCGTAACAATTAGCTTCCACTGTGATCAACGGAACTGGCTACACCACAGAGGGCAGAGCAGTGAACATGCTAAAAACAAAATAGACAAGTCTTTCATGTGCTCATGATATAAATTCACTCAATGGCAATGTAAAGCATCCTGTGTAGCCTGTGGGTTATGCATGAAATAGACAAACAGGGTAACAGACAGGCCTTCCATGTATTAATAGATAGATGTTGGCAAATGGCAATTAATACCTTTCTCTGCTCAATGCTTCAAGGGTGGGACCAACATGCGTTGATGGCAAGGGCAAGAAAGGTGTTCCAGCTTGTTCTGTTGGGGTACAGAGAGAGAGAGAGAGAGAGGGGGAGGGTGAGGTTTAACTACCATCTTCATGAGCAGAGAGGAAATTACTCAAAGTTTCTTTTGTATAACTTATTACTATGTGGTAGAGTGGTAAAGTACAGTCTCTAATGGCAAAGTACATTCTTTAATACCTTTCTCTGCTCAATGCTTCAAGGGTGGGACCAACATGCGTTGATGGCGAGGGCAAGAAAGGTGTTCCAGCTTGTTCTGTTGTGGTACAGAAACAGAGAGGGTGACGTTGAACTACCATCTTCATGAGCAGCCAATATGAGCAGAGAGGAAATTACTCAAAGTTTCTTTTGTATAACTTATTACTATGTGGTAGAGTGGTAAAGTACAGTCTCTAATGGCAAAGTACATTCTTTAATACCTTTCTCTGCTCAATGCTTCAAGGGTGGGACCAACATGCGTTGATGGCGAGATACCTCTCCCTGCATGCAGCCTCCAGGGTTTGGCTGACAGGTGCCACAGATGCGCTACCTTGACCTGTAGGGCTACAGGAAAGAGGGGGAGCGGGGGGGGGGGTGTGGGGGGGTGCATGTCAACCTGTACAGTAAAGACATGATTTAAAAATGATCTATTCAGGACCAATTTATACTTTCGGTTTGCGCTAGGTTTAGGCTCACATTTTTCGTCACAGAGCTCCTCCTTGCAGGCGTCCTTTAACCAAAAGCTTCAGAAAAGCATTCACAAAAACACCAGTTAACAACTTGTTGTTTCAATACAATGGCACAATGCCAACCTAGTTAGCATGCGTTTGGGGAAAAGACCCAAGGACCGGCCGTTATGCCCCTTCGTTTCCTGGGCTTGAGTTCGCATTTTAACCAATAAGAGCTCCCCCTACAGCTCCCAAAAACTGTGCCGTTTTCATCACAATGACCTTAAGCTGTTAAATAAAGGTAAATTGAGCTAATAATGTTGCATAGTTCCCTTTTAAAGATCTCCATAGCTTTTTACAATGTTACAGTACTAGCAATGTACAGAGATGTAGTCATTTCCTTCCATAGCTAAGTGTATATGGTAAATGTTAAATGTAGGCTCCAGATAGGATGGCTGGAATATTAAAAACCTTATATTCCACTACATATTATTTTAAGATTCGCAACACTCACCTCCCCAAATCACACGTCTTCTCCAGTGTGGCCGACATTGCATACTAAAAAAACAAATAAACAAACAACAAAATCAGGACCGGTTAGTTGGTCTGCAAACACAATATCAGTAATCATTTTGTAAAGTATTGTATCTCACCATCAGCATAAATACCCCACAACTGTTGCTTTGGTACTGGCAAGATGCACCCTGAAATTGTGAAATAAGAACGCAATGTCTTAACAATGATTCTCATTAAATGATGGCTGTATACAGCTCTCCACCCTCAATAGCTTTGATTATGTCTTCAAATGACAGTTAACAATCAAGAAGCCTGACTAAGTAGCAGTGTAAGCAGCTTGACTAAATGCAATGATTTGCAGTCACACATTTTTATCTCAATAGAAGGCATGGATTAGCTGTCTATAAACAGTAATGGGCAATAATGCCTCAAACATTCCACCAAGACTTAAAATGTCACGCTAACTTATATTATAATTGCCTCGGTTTCATGTACTCGCTTGAAATGATGACATGGAGATGAGAGGATGTGTTCAACTATTTACATATTAGCCTACATAACCCAAACAATTCATAGCATATTTTATTGATTCAGGTTTTATATGTGTGGACAGGTCCATGGCGCCGTTGCTCTAAGCGAGCTAAAAATCTAACAACGTTAGCCTACTAGCTTCTCAATCGTATGCGTATTTCGATTGCATTTTCAAATAAATGTTTTGTTTTGCACTCTAATTCTTTCTTCTAGCTAGCGTTAGCTCCCAAGTGTAGGCTAGATCACATACAGTATGACGAGAGAAGAGAGCACGGTCTGGCACGGCGCTAACGTTAGCTGCTAACTAGCTATGTCTGTCAGTCGAATTAAGATGACAACCTTAATGTCAGTAACCTGCCTCCCGTGCAGATGGATGAATTGAATACACGAGTGTCTGCGCAAGCTAGACTACAATGTCAGTGCATGTTATCGGAATAAAAAAGTATAGCCAACTTACCAACATAATCTTCCTGGCAAGATGTCACCATCGCTGAACACTAGTAGAGCGGCGTGCACCGTAGATAGCCTTCTTCTGGAATGAGAATGACATCATACCCAGTGTCCCTTGCGAAATTGTTCACGATTGGCCGGCAAATGTTGGGAATAACGCCCATATGGGCGTGCTCGTAATAAGGCGGCACCGTCAATACTG
>JAODXP020005003.1:0-45694 GCA_027497455.2 Sardinella longiceps | reverse complement strand
AAGTGTTACCATACATTTTTTTTTATCACATTGAATTATACAATATCTAATTGCTTATTGATTCACATGTTTTAAACCAACAGCATATTTAAATGGTAGCCTATGAAAATGTATTTCCTCCCAATCACACGCACATTTCATTTTCATATGTGGAATTAGAGTGAGTCTGAGAGAATAGTTCAATTGATCTAAGTAGGCACTTGTGCCAAAAATGTGTCATATCACGTACAGTAGGCTATTTAGGATTAATGGCCATTGAGGAAGTGCCAGTGAAAGGGAAAGCATGCTCTGGCCTATTTGCGTAGGCTATAGTATACATTCTGTGTACATGGGCTGTACATGCAAATAACATAGCGATAATGCGATAAATCAAGAGCAGACAGAGGCGCTTCTTTGTTTCTTCCTGATGTCATGAAAAGCATCTCATGATTGATGGACTCTTTGGTAAAAACCCTCCCAAAGAAAAACCAAATATTTCCTCATACCTCCTCACTCCACACACTCTCACGGTCCTGGAATCCATTCAGTTTCACTTTCATTTCATCCTCAAGGATTTCAGTTGTGGAACAGGTTCCTACTAGCCTGACACGTCAGACTATATACCTCTGTGCAAATTCAAATTTGCTACCACTAGGGGTACGTCTAGAGTCTAGGCTAGGTTCCTACGGGCGTGAGACACTGGCTTGTGGATTTAGAATGTAATAGGTCAACCAATGTGTCTCAAAAGCTGGAAAAGTTGAGTAATAACAAGACAAAGTGGAACATTAGTTCTTTGTGTGCATACTCATATGTGTCTCAAAGAAGGAAAGATCTGGAGGAATTTCATTTGTAATTTAGGTCCATTGTAAAACAATACTTTTTTAGGATGATCTGGAGTGGTCTTTTCTCTTACAGGAGAGAAAGACACTGTCTCCTCTTTATTTATACCACCCTGCCTCACCTCACTTTTTAATAAAATAAAAACAATCAACATAAGGCACATTCCCAGGTTTTTCTTTCAAGTTCTCCAGTCCGAAATTGGTAAAATAGCTTTTCAGTTCAATGCACCAATAAAATGGAACAAGCTACACATTTTTTTTCTTGTAGCAGGAGGCAGGTTTAAGGTCTTACTGATATGTGTAAACCTATTATACAATGTTCTTTCTTTAAGTAGCCTCAATTTTAGATTTTTTTTTTTTTTTTTGCTGTAGTCTGTCTTTTTGATTAATTGTTACTTTGTTCATTTGTCTATTTATGATTGTTACATCAGGTAGTAAAAGAGCCCAGAGCTCAGTCCGGTTCCCCTGAATAAAGAATGGTTGATGATGAGTATGTTCTGAACCTTACAAATGAGTAAAGATTAATTCATTGTAGGCTAAAGGCCTAAAAAAACTGGTTCATCACGTTTCTTTATGTTTATCATACAGAACCTGTTCTTCCAAACCACATTGCAGGGTGCCAACGTTACGTATCCAATCATTTTCAAGTGATTTATGTCAATCATGTTTCATTGATGATATGAACAGGAGAAGCCTCTGCAATGAAAGGAATGTGTCACTTTTTCCTTTTACTTTTTTTACCCTTCATCTGACTGATGATCTGATTAAAGTTTCTATTTCATTAGCATTTCTTCCTCATTCCTCATGTTAAAATACCAGTTACTCCAGATGTCATGGTATATAATGCTTGAAAATGTTTTCAGTGGTCTGTGACACCAACACTTGAACCTCAACCTTCTTGCTGTGAAGATGGCATTCAGAGTCACTCTAGCTGTGATGAGCCTACTTTTCTCTCAAGGTAAGGACTTCATAAATTCATTCATAAAAAAACCCCACTAGGATCCACAGTCACATGGTAGTATGTCCATGATTGTGCACCTTTTACATTATTACATGTTTTCAGAGCTCTCTTCCAATAGGAGAGGGGTGCCATGGTTGAGGTGTAGTCTGAGTGTTGGGAAACCCTTATATTAGGTTGAGCCCTGCAACGCACAATGGTGTGTTTTTTTTTGCCCCCAATGGCACCTTCCAGGCATGGCCGTAGCCAGCATTTTTAAATTACCGAGGTCCTAGATGCGTGTGGAGCGCGCCGAAAATTTTTCAACATAAGAGATCTACTGAAATAGTGTTTGAACTAATCTTTGAACTTCCCCTGCTCATACTGACTTTGCTAAACTCACTTATTGTATTAGATACACTATTGTATGCATAGCTGCCACAGTAAAGGGAAAGGTCTGAGACACTCCAAACCATCTCTCCTTTTGCATTCTCCCATCAGTTGTGTGAGACTTCAGCACCACCTAAAATGAGGGTGCTCCATTTCTGAAATTGGGTGATAGAAAACCTCAAAGTGATCTCACAGCAATCTGTGAACTGAACACAACTCTTAAAAATGCAATGGTGGGAGCACATCATGACAGACTTTTTTTCTGATGGAAACACAGAAATTACACCCACTGAAAGTCAATGAGACACAGCTCCTCCTTCCTTCCTAATAGGCTTCATAACTGAGCAATGCTGAATATGCAGCTGTATCTTTTTTTAGCACAGAATTATTTAGGCAATTTATGATTTTGTGACAACAGTGTAACCTGCCACTGATTGTGTTTGGAGAAAATAATATATTTTATTTCAGCGAATGAGTTGTGTCCAGTGGATGTGATTTAAGTGCTCCAATAATTTAGTCCACAATAATGTGCACCCACCACAGATTACAGTTTTAAAAAATGTGTTCATTTCACAGGTTTCAATGAGATTGAAAACTTGAAAACTTATCTCTGCAAATTATAGGTCTATATTATAATGTGTGATGATCTAGCAAGTTCAGCCTTTACGTTAACACTAGATAAATATAGGCGATCTTTACACTGAAATTAAACCCTCTCATTCTCTAGCAAGTACGTTACCAATGATACCAATGGATAGATCTGGTTGTCTAGTTTAATTCAATACCAAATACCTCGATTGTAAGAGGTATCATGCCCATATAAAGCTTCAGAAAGACAATGAAGCAAAACCGGAGATATGTTTTGCGGCACTAACGCGCGCGATAGGATTAATTAATTGGCGCGTCTGAAGAATGTTTAACTTATTTTCGGCTCGAAAAAATTACCGAGGTCCGGACCTCGGTGTCCTCTATTGTAGCTACGGCCATGACTTCCAGGCTACACAGCTTATAGTGCACTATCTTAACCATAATCCTAACCTAACCAACACCCTCAACCTATCCCTAAATTGGGAGTGGTGTGTAATGTTCAGGTGTGAAATAAGCCCATAGAGGAGCAGCTGAGAACTAGACTAACCTAACATGCACCTGAAGCACTTCAATGCACTTTCCAACAGCCAAATCAAATATTCACTCCAAGTGCCATGTGATAGGCCAGATAAGGTTTGAACCATGCAGTTTAGATGAATGCTGTCTCTACTTTTGTTACAAGTGAAGGTGAATATAATTGCACAGTAATGCCTCAGTTGCTCAGTAGTATTAACAGTGATTTGAACAGATATGTTTTTAAAAGTCGTCTTTCCAGTTTCTGTGAGTAGGTGTGACAGAGCGGATTCCGTCTGTCACATGAACCTGGCGTATTCCCGCCAGTAATGAACAATGGGCCAAATAAATGAACTATTTACAACTGACTGGACACTTTTAAATATTCCATATGAACTGATAATAAGATGTAGGTTGCATGATTGCCTTTAATATCAGTCCGGTATGCGTAATGGTGATTTGTTTATTAAGGACGTGGAGCGCGTCCGAGAGTTGAGCTTTGATTTATGTTTTGTGTTTGCCGATATGTCGGAACAGTTCGCTATCTTTGTGCGCACATTTACCAACTTGATTAGAGGATGCTAACTGTATCTGAATGTTGTGCTGTGTGTTAGAAATTAATGTTTGTGTTACCTGGTAGGTTGAAATTCTGGGTATAGGGATCAAACCTGAACGCAGGTAGAAGGAACCCTTTTCTAGCTAAGGGGCGCGCGCTCTGGATGCGCTCACTGAGAAGGGGGACTTGCGTTATGATTTTGATTATGTTGATTTTGCTTATGTTTAACGCTATATTCCGTAATTACATGAAAGCTGTGTAGTATTGTGTTGCGTGGATGTTATGCATATGTTCAAATGTTATGTTGCCTAGTTAATTGATTATTATTTCATTTGGTAGTGCCTTTGTGGCAAGAGCAGTAAGAGAGAACAAGCCTAGGGCCTGTTTTAAGTAGCCAGACTACGCCACCCGCAACCTAACGTTACGGGACCCCTTCTCATGAAGAACACTTTTCCAAGACTGATTACTGTATCAACTCAATTGTACAGGTTCGAAATAATGCACATAAAAGATGAATTCCATTCAGAATGTTTATTAATTATAAAAGGGATAATGGGGGAAGAGAAAGTGGAAATGAAATGCAGCCAGAACCTATAAAGAAACACAATGTTAAACAACCAAATATGAAAATTAATATTTATTGTGTCACTGTATAATTTATGTTATTCTTAGTATAATTCGGTAATGTGACACACAACAATCAAACAACATTCAAGAGGAGAGTGGGCTACAAACAAATAAGAATAAATAATCAAAAAAACAGCAGCCAAGGGCTTACTTGAGGGAGGCAGACTAGCAGGGAAGGTGTAGCAGGGCCCCACCAGCACTCGTGTAATAATAGCAAAGCAAAGTGACTCACCTGTGTCAGGCCTACAACCCACAGCAACCCACAGCAAGCAGGAGCAAAACTAACACCCAGGGTGCAGTACCAACCTCCACCAACAGGTGCCTAGCCCCCCTCAAGGTGGGCCAATCTGCTAAAGAAAAAGAATGAAAAACAACAAGTAAGTAGACCACCACTCCAGCAAATGAATGAAAAGACATACAATATACAACATACGTCATGCCCCAGTACCCACAGCTATAGCCTGTTGCATGCAGATAGATAACCCACACACAAAGAAACCAAACCAAACAATATAAGCACTGCAAGCCTCACGCAAAACGCCCAGCATACAGGCAGACACAAAACACTACAAACTTAAGTAAACAAAGAAAAGGGAAAAAAATATATATATCTAAGCGCATGCAAGCAGGCAAGCAAAGCAACAGGACAACAGGCGGGTAGCGCTCCCACCGCCAGCCCACGCACACACACACACACACACACACACACACACACACACACACACACACACACACACACAAAGACGAATTACCGACAGTTGACTCGAATACAAACTAACTACGGACAAGACAGCAGCGCAGCCAACCGCACACTCCTACGACGGCCACGCTACCTATGCACGCACTACGACGGGTTCAGAAGAGGCGAGAGAACAGCGCTGTGACTACAGTTACCTGTAGCGTAAGCATTTGCCAAGCAAGGAACAGGAAAGACGGAAGCGGGCAGCATACCATGCGGAGCTGAAGACGAGCTCCCGGTGCAAATGAAACAAACAGGCAAGCAAGAAGGAGTGCTTCTTACCAAGCTGTTTTTATACACGGATATACTAATAATTACAACAGGTGACTTTACCGTGTGCCACGCCCCCCCTCTAGTGAACAGGGACCGGCCAGTGTGTGGCATTTAAGACGGAGGAGCAAAATGGTCCGACTACACCTAGTTATTGAAAAGGCCGACTTGGATTTGCGTCATGGCTGAGCGGAGCCTAGAGTACAGACGTCTCTGATGTGAGAGGATGCTGCTGTGTGATTGGATACAGAGATGTGTGGGCTTTGTGCTGTTTCTTTATTTTCCGTTTTTGCTCAGTGTTTCGTTTGTTACTTGTTTTTCGTCTGTTCGTCTTTATATGTCACTTGACCTACCGGTAGCCTATATTTATAAAATAAAAATCTAAAAAGAACTTCGAATTTCCACGCCTGTGGCTTCGTCTCCAACCACCCGACACACACTCCTTTACAGTAGGTACAATGTCTACTCACTAATCTCCATTCCAATCCATTTATAAGCCAACAAAAAGACCTAAAAGCGTAGCTCCGGAGTAAGCATAGCCCTGTTGCACGAGCCTTAACAGCACTAGAGTTCACATGGAGTGAAAGAATTTCGAACAGCATAGACCGAACAGTCACCGGTACCTCAGATCTCACTTTCGGTTTTGAATAATCTGAGTTTCCATTGATTCAGTGTAAAGTGCTTGTTCGCTTCTGTGTTTGTGTTTGGTCTATGCTGTTTTGTTCTGCAAATTATTTTGTTCCACTCGCTAACTAGTGCATTTAGCAGGCTCGTTCAACAGGGCTAAGCTTGAAATCACTCTGGAGCACCCCTTTAATATCTTCAAACAGGTAGAGTGATATACTACTGTCGTATTTTGGTGTCATGAGTCATGAAATGATATAAAGGCCAATGTCCTCAGCTACCATCTACCAAGTCCCAAGTGATGGGCTGATCTTCTGATGTTATCTCCTTCTCCCATAAATCTGAAATAACGATACACCAACAAAAGGAAACATTTTTTTTTTGTTTGTAGACATTTTGATTGGTAACAGTAAATTGGTCATGAAGACTCTCTCCATTTGATCATCCATTTTCACATCGTTTCACTTCGTGCAAAGCGTTTGAAACATCTCCATTGGCAATAGTTTCCTCTCTAGAGGCGCTATGCGGTATGCAATGTTTTGAAACATTTTGCTACAGTTCGTTTAAAACCCATATAAAAAATGTTTTGTTATCTGAACTCGAGGTTAGTGATGTCCGGGCACAATATCGTTGCTTTAGTTTCTCACTTTTTTCACTAAATTTGGCCCGGACAGATATATGTCTATGAAAACGAAAGTCTATTGTACTGTCCCTGACTGACTAGAGGAACGAAATGAAATGAACGGAGCCAGAAGGCGGTTTTCACCTGCTAACTGCTTTTTTTTCACAGTCAGAACAGTTTTTGACTGTGCCGCAATATCAAATGAAGCAGAACCTGAATGAAACAAAGTGGATCATATTGTTTGGTCATATTGTTTGGTTTGCAAACAAATCCACATATTGGGCTATTTCACAAAAAAAAAAAAAAAAAGTGACCATTGTGGGCATGTCATTGCTGTCACAGCTACTGTATGTGGCCACTAAACTTGCAATTTCAGTCACAAAGTAGGCTATCTTTCAGTCTATCCTCTTTGAAAACTGTTTGGCCTATTTTTAAGTGTCTCAATCGTCTTTAAGCTAACACACATTACTATCATTACATTGGTAAAACAAAATCACAGGCTTGCCTGATATTTCAGCAGATGCAAATCAAAAGGCCTCTGTAGATCAGTACTGTATGGCAACCACACTTTAAAATAACTTTTTTTTCAGGATTTAAATCATTGTTGTCATTAGGAACATGACTTAGCCTATTGATTGTGTTGACTTCCCATTCAAATTACATGTACAAGTACTTTGTGCCAGCAGGGGAATCTGTGTGCTACATTAAACATCAACTTCACTTGTACTGTGTTTCTGTAGCAAAAGGCTTGGAGTGTATCACATGCAGTTCTACATCTGGATCTTGCAGTGGATCTTCAGCGTCATGTCCCTCAGTTCTTGGTTCATGTTCCAGCATCACGGCTGCCACCTTTGTAGGTGAGGAATATATACAGTGGGGCAAGAAAGTATATTAGCCTAATTAAGGGAGTTTAGATTAGAATAAAAAGATACATTAGCAATTCAGTAGAAATTATTATTTAAGACAATCACTGACTTTCTGAATTTCTAATGTATCTTTTTATATTCTAATTTTAATTACTTTTTCTTTTTATCTGGTTTCAGTTATTAAATACATATTTATTACTGCTTCTTTTCTGCAGCTGGTTCAAAGCTAAGTGAAGTAAACACCAAGAGCTGCTTCCCCACAGCCCAGTGTTTGAATGGCTCCATTAACCTGGGAAGTGCAAGGGTAACTCTCAGCACCCAGTGCTGTCAAACAGATAACTGCAATACCGGAAAACCAACAGGTAATGTCACATTATCGCTATGCATGATCACTTGATACTGATTTAAAGCCGGGACCATGCAAGTCTAGGCATTTAGTTGTTGTGAATGCATTGACTTGCATGGTTAGGCAGCCAGGTGTATTAGAAGCTGAGTTAGAAGCTTGGGCTTTTAGCTCAGTTGGTTAGAGTGTCCCACTCTCACGCTGGGAGTTTGTAGCTTGCGGGGTGGCGGGTTCGAGACCTGTGTGCGGTGCAGACCACCACCGGCTACATATAAGTCTTTGGCGCTGTGTAGTACCTTTTTTTTTTTGCCATTTTGGGTTTTTTTTTTTTTTGCCATACGTGGTTGTTTTTATGCCTAGAGCTTAATTTTGTTTGGACATCATAGTATGAGGCTGGATTTTTTGTTTAACACTGAGCAAACAGAAAGACCACAATTTGCAGCTTCTTATCGGATTTCATTTAAATGTAAAGTCGGCAGCCCAGCATTACACAATGACAATGTGATCACACAATGCAACAATTTTACTTAAAACACCCAATATTGTTATTTGGGAGAAATGTTGTGTTAATAAAACATAAAATGAAAATACTTAGAATCTGAGAAACTGCAGAAAATGTTGCAGTGATCTTGCTATTTTTTCAGGAGCTGTGTATGCAGTATGTGCCATTACATACAGTCAAATAAATAATACACATGCAGACATGCACATGGTCTTACATGCAGGCCAACTCACTCATGGTCATTCAACCTACTGACAACCTTTATACTGTACATGTTAAAGTATAGTATGGTTACTCTTCCAGCTGTGGGAGAAAACGACATGTCCAATGGGCAAGAGTGCTTCAGCTGTGGCTTGACAGGCTGCTCATCGAGGCTTCAGTGCCTTGGTGGTGAAGATCGGTGTTTCTCAGCATCAGGTGTGTTGGTAACAAGGACTGCAGTATGTCTGTGAAGACTGTCATTCATCCAAAGTGCACAGATGTGTGAAACTGGATCTTAAAGGGTTATTCCACCTTTTTATGAAAATGGGGTTTTCACCCTCTTACCTGTTACGTATGTGGGTAAAAGCCACATAGGGCTCAGCACATGTGTTATAGTCTGACCATCTCAATTTTAGCTTTAGTTTAACATAGATGCTGCAAAATAAAGTAGCCAAAGAATTGCTATCTGGCTACTTTACATTCTAGCGCCTATGCTAAGCTAAAGCTAAGATAAACGTAAACTTGGGGTTGCCAGAGAGGGAAAAGGCATACACGAAGACCAAAATGCTTTTAACCACATACTGTATGTAACTCCAGCTCAGGGGGTGAATAACCAATTTTCATAAAAGGGTGGAATATCCCTTTAATACAGTACAAATTGTCCTTTCGAAAAAATGTACAGTACAGACCAAAAGTTTGGACACACCCCCTCATTCAATTCAATTCATTTATTTCCAGGACAATTTATATTGTAGATTCTCACTAAAGGCATCAAGGCAGAGTACAAAGCAGTTATCAAAACAAAAGTAGGATACTTTGATGAAACAATAATATAAAACATGTTTTCAGTTATTTCACACTTTTTTATAGAGTACCTAATGCTACGTGTTCATTCATAAGTTTGTTTATTTTGTAGATTGTCACTCAAGGCAACAATCATGAAAATAAAGTAAATAATTTAATGGGAAAGTGTGTCCAAACTTTTGGTCTGTACTGTATACTTTGTGATGTACTGAACTAGCCTGGTTATAACCATATAACTACTTTTTCGATTTGTACAAGGATCTGGGATTCCGGCTATTGAGAAACAATTGCTTTCTGGAAGTGTTTAAATGAAAAAAGATCGGATCAGCCCTTGACTGATAGCTTATCGTTTTCTCACATTGCATTTGCATTCACATGTAAAGTTCGCTTGATTAGCCAGGAGGTGATTCCCAGGTGTAATACTGAAGGGAGCTGAGAATCAAGCAGAATTATTTAGGAAGGCAATGAGCAGGCTATAGTACTGAACAATACTGAAACATATTCAGCGATACTGTTATAACTCTCTCTCTCTCTCTCTCTCTCTCTCTCTCTCTCTCTCTCTCTCTCTCTCTCTCTCTCTCTCTCTCTCTCTGCCTGTCCTTAACTTTTCCCTAACACCCCAAGTTGATGTATCAGGTCAGAGTACAACTGTAAAGGGCTGTGCCAGCAGTGACATCTGCAATGGATCCTTTTCAACTGAGTTGGCGTCGGTGGCTGTAGACGTGGTGTGCTGTGAGGGCAGTTTTTGCAACAGTGCCTGGGCCCCCTCCGGCCGCATTGCCCTGCTTCTGCTGTGGCCTCTGCTGGCAGCTCTGCTCTTCCACTGATCTGATGTGTCCTCAGGGTGACTGGCTGACTGTCTTCTCCTTCAATATGGGCAATAAATGAATGAAGGAATGAATAAATAAATAAATAACCACAACCTTGTCTCTTTGGTTAATACCTGTCTGAAAGCCTACAGGAATAAATGAATGGAAAAAACTCCTGATATTAGTTGACTGTAGCCCTGTGAGATTTTGGGTTACTGATTCCTAAAACCCCATGTTCACACACTCCACTAATTAATGACTAATTAAACATTTTTAAGGGATTTTTGACTTCATTTAATAGGACAGTAGAGAGAGAGAGAGTGTCAGGAAATGAGCAGGAGAGAGGTGGGTAAGGACAGAGCTATAGAGAAGTTTTCTTTACCATTCTGGATAAGGATTAGGAAATGACTTCATGACTTGAACCTCTAATTGGATAGGACAGTATAGAGATGGACAGGAAACAAGTGGGAGAGAGAGATGGGGTGGGATCGGGAAATTACCTCGGGTCGGACTCAAACCCGGTATGACGCTCTAGCCCACTGAGCCACGGCGCCCCCATGAAGTGAAATTTTCCAATGTGATTCTTGTGTATCCTATGATTAAATAATGATCTTTCATTATTTTATGCTGGTCAGTAATAAAACATGTCACTTTGGCTTGCATAAATTGCACTAACCAGCATTTTATTTCCCTATATTGAGGTTGTGATTAATACTACTATGGCCCCTATTCTTAATCACTACAGTCACCCCTTTCAGTTTCAGAGGGAACTTTTCAGAGGGAAGTTGAGCTCAGAGGGAACTTTTCAGAGGGAAGTTGAGCTCAGGCCGTTACACAATTCTGGGCAGGCGGTGGAAACTGTGGCTTGCATTTAAATACGCACATTGGCTGAGGGCAATATTGCAAACCTCTATGCTGTCACGTTTATTCAGGGCGATGGGTCTAGAGAGGCATAATAGGCAACCAGTAAAAGCAATGTCATTAAAGGAATATTCCACCCTTTAATGAAAATTGTTTATTCACCCTTTTACCTAGAATTACACATGAGGGTAATCAAAAGACGAAGGGCAAAAGATGAAGGGCATCTTCAAAAGACCCCATTGCAAAAGAAAACACATTTGCAGACAGTGAAGCTAAAAAAGATTTTCCTCACGTCAGATGTACATAACACGCTAACGCGCAAACATCTCATGATCAACGATAGACGATTTATTTCAGGAGCCAGAAATCCTTGAATCTAACTGGACAAACGGCTTATCCATCAATTTAATTGACGTACACTTCAGCCAATCACATCGAAACCAACCGATGACGCTGGTTACGTTTGTTGGATTGGTTGGATTCAAAACGGTTGCTTCTTCGCTACGTCACACCCTCTACAGCAGCCAGCAGCCCTGATTGGTTCGGTTAGAAAATATTGGGCTTGAAATCGTTCTGAAGGGCTTCAACATCAGATCGTTGCGCGGAAGTGCCTTAAAGTTACGTAGCGCATCATCTGACGTGAGTGAGGTAAAAAAAAAGATGGCAAAACAAAAAAATAGATGGTAGGCTAATTTCTACACTGAATAAGAATTCAATTTCACCATGGGTTTATTAAAAGCAGTGCAACAATCTGCAAGAACACAAGAAAAAGCATGGATGTCTCCAAAATGAAAAAGATTTGTGGACGCACTTTGGGTCCATGTTGCATGGTTCTCCATGATAGCTAAATTGAGTCACAGGGTTAAAAAAAAAAAAAAAAATGTCTGATTTGCGTAATACACAATTCCAATTTGCCGACTCCAGGCAAATTGGAATCACCTTCGTTACCATTTGTAATGGTAATTCCACCAGTATCGACCATATGTGATATTCTTTATCAAACCATTCCCCTGACTTAGCAGGGCAGTGATGATCTGGACGACGACTGTCTCTGAACCGCCGATGTCTCCTAATTTTTATGATATATTGAATGCTCCACCATGTTCTCCTATGATTCATGATAGGGAATAGGAGGACAAAAATGGTAATAAATGGGGGAATGATTTCAATAGTTTAATGTTGATGTTTAACCAGCTGTGCAGAAGTATAACAATGTTCTGCAGCAGTTATTCAGCAATGATTGATTGAATTCTGTGAAAAGCGGTCCTACCCCCTTTGGTGCCCTGGGCGAACACCTTATCTGCCCCCCCCCCCCCACGCCCCCACCAAAAAAAACAAACATATTAATAATTATTATTATTATTATAAAATATAATAAAAATGACAGCACACCTTATCATATTATCATGACCTAGAACAAGAGAATAAAAATAACAAAACAAAGTTATAGCCATTGCTGCTAATTTCCATTTTTTTCTTTTTTTTTTTTTCTATTTTTTGCTAAACTCTTATGGTACTTGTGGTAGCTATTAGTTACTCTACTATGCATGTCTAGCTTCTACAGCAAAGGAGAAGATCTGAACCCCAAACCCCTCCCCTTTCTTGTGTGTGAGACTTCAGCACTGAAGTATGAAAGCAGGCAAACCTTAAGGGATTTGGGGTGTTCATTTTCTGCAAATAGGTGATAGAAAACTCTCCTGTTGAAATTATAGGTCTATATAATAATGTGTAGTGATTGTTTTGGTTTAGTTTTATTTTTTGTGTTCTTGGTTATTCGATGGAACTCCAGCAGCCAAGTTCATAACACCAGATAAATATATTTCAAAATGGGGGGCGATCTTTACACTGAAATTGAACGCCCTCATTCTCGAGCAAGTACATTACAAGTGGTATCAATGCATGCGTCTGGTTGTCTACTTTAATTTGAAACCAAATACTTCTATTGTAGGCGCAGATATACCCATACCCAGGCATGGACTGGCCATAGGGCATAGAGGGCAATGCCTGGTGGGCCGATGGTCATTTTTGGGCCGGGGCTGATTTGTAATACACAGGACGAGATGGTATTACTGTCCATTGTGCCATTAGATGTTAAGCTGCATGAGTTGCCTTGATGTTAACAGTGGCGTGGGGGTCGTAAATACGTCAATTTTGGGACACATCATCAGTAGTGTTCCTTTGAATCAGGGGGTGTTTCGGCCTTTCAACACTAGACACCCTCATCAAAGGTGGCCAGCTACAGGGTGATCAAGCCTGAGCCTGTGCCCATGCCCAATCACAAGTCCGCTGGACTATGCGCGGCAGGGGTGTCCACTCCCCTGAGTCAGACCTGGAGCTGACCACATACCTGGGTGGGAGAGATGGTGTTGGGGGGTATGGGGTGCTAGTGGGTGGAACCAGATGTTCTATGCGCCCAGCAAAGGTCTTTCCTTTTCGCCCAGATCCACTGGCTGCTTCTTTCGGCCACTTCAGAGACTGATTTAACTGTCTGTCGCAGAGGCTGTCCTTGGATACCAAAGTCTTTAAGCAGTCTGATCGTAGATGCAGCCACAAAACCTCGGCACCCTACCTCCACCGGGTAGACTTGCGCATTCCACCCTCGTTGCCGTGCGTCTGCAGCCAGTTCTGAGTAGCGCAGCTTCTTGCGTTCATAGGCCTCCTCTGTAGAACCCTCCCATGGTACTGTGAGTTCTACAATGTTGACAGCCTTGATCAAGGGCGTAGGTTTGGTCTCAACATTGGTAGGGACAATCGACCCCCCCCCCCCCCCAAAAAAAAAAAAAAAAAAAAAACAATCTGATGCATGCTTGTCAATGAAAAAAAATCCATAGCCTATGTAAGAATAGCCTGGCCCACAACTACTGTGAAGACAATTAAATGGTTTTAAGAAGGTTATCTGCAAATGGCCTACATTGCATACTTTTGTTTTTCCTCCTGTGTCTATTGGGTTGGTTTGTGTGATTCCAAAAGTTGTGTTGGCTATAAATGTATCTATTTAAATGAGAGTTCATCTTGCAAATGGATGTTAGAAAACTTGTCTGAGTAAATAAATGTAGTCTATATCATAATGTGTGGTGATTTTTGCAAGTTCTTGGTTAGATTGGGTGGAACCCCAGCCAGCCAACTAAACCCAGTTTAGCCTATAATAGCAGATAAAGATATTTTCTCCGACGATCTTTACACTGAAATTTAACCCTTAAAGCTCAAGGTACTGCCGTTACAAGTGATACCAATGGTTAGGAGTGGTTGTCTAGTTTAATTTGATACCACATACCTCCATTGTAATTGCAGATATACCCACAAAAAGCTTCCAAAAGACAGTGAAGGAAATCCATGTTACTCGCGATATTAATTGCGGTGGCAGCGCGCGCGAGGTAATAGATAGATAAATTGAAGTGCCCTTGATTGTTTAACCAATTTTATTTTCGGCTCGAAAAATTACAGAGGTCCAGACCTTGGTGACCTTGTATGTAGTAGCTTACCAGAGACAGCTCTCTCCTCCATGTCTGCTATCTGTCTCAGAAGGTTTCGCTTTGTTTCGCTTTGCCATGTGAGAGGAACATAGCTCTGAAATTGCAGCATGAACAACTCTCGTGCTCCTTTTCTGGGTTGCAGAAATCTGGCACGTCAAAAAAACTAAACATAACTACTAAAAGTATAATATAGTGTTCGCAAGAAATATGTAAATAAACGTGTAACTTTGCCATCTAAAAATAAAATGCTAAATATTGGTATGGACTATTTTGTCTTTCCAAAATATTGGTTGTGACATGTCACTATGGTCCCTATGCAAATTTACGCCATTGGCCTTGATTGAGGGAGACCAGAGTACCAAGTCTGGCCTCAGAGTCGTGGATGCTATTTCAGCTGGAAAGATGAGCTGCTGGCCGATGTCCGCAATCATCCTCCAATCCTGAGCCGTGGCTAGCCTTCCAGTGCCTGGCTTGGTTGGGGGATTCTTGGACCTGCCTTGTCCCTCTCGCACAAAACTTGGGATATTGGATGTTGGATTGGATGGTTGGATTGGATGCTGTCCTGGGTGAGGAGTTGATGGTGATTCTCCAGAGCCGCTGCCAAACTTTTTAGGACCTGGTTGTGCCTCCAGGTGTAGCTGGTCTTACACCCGGTCAAGATGTGTTTGAGAGTCGCTGGACTTGGACCGAGGGCACAAGTTGGATCCTCCCCATACCAGACCTGGAGGTGTTTTGGAGATGGTAGCACATCGTACGTAGCTCTGATAATGAAGGTTATGGTACTAGACTCCATTTCCCAGAGCTGCTTCCAAGTGAGTTGTCTCCGCTCCAGTCCTTCCCATCTCGTCCATTGTCCCTGTTTGGCAAGAGAGACAGCCTTTGCCTTTCTCCCAGCCTCCTCCTGATGGCGCACCTCTTCCACCACCAGTTTCCTCCTCTGTGACGTTGAGGCCTTACGCCAAGATGGTTTACTTGGCGCAAGCCCAAAGCCTCCTCTTCCCATCTGGACTTGTCCCACAATGTCAGTATGCCTCAGGGCTGACATTGCTTGCTGCGCCGCATCAGATGGTGTCCATTTCCGTCCGGTTTTCAGTGATGGTGCCGCCTTGCTGATGGTCTGGTCCCTCGAGTCCCTCAGAGTCATCAGGAGCCTTACTTTTGAGCACTTGTACTCCTCAACAAGGCTTGTGATGGGTAGCTGAAGGACTCCTTTGCCGTAGAGACTGATGTTCGTCAGACAGCGTGGGAGTCCAAGCCATTTCTTGACATGTGCGGTCACAGTTCGCTCCAACTTTTCCACAGTTGTTATCGGGACATCGTAGATAGTTAACGGCCACATTATCCGGGGGAGAAGTCCGAATTGTAGGCACCAGAGCTTCAGTTTCCCTGGCAGTAGGGTCTTGTGGATGTTTTCTAGGCTGCTGGTAATGTTCTGCCTTACCTGCTGCACCTGCTGTCATTTACTCATAATTTTCATAAAGGATATTGGGCATCTTTAATTAAATCTCTCATATTCATGCAATATGTCCAACTTACAGTGTTATTTTAGCTGGCCACAAAGTTATTATTATTGAATAAAATCATGGTGGGCCGCCATGGCCAAAAATGCCCGGGCCACTTTTTGGTCCCAGTCCGGCCCTGCCCATACCAAAGCTTCCGAAAGACAATGAAGCAAAACCGGATCACCCGCGATTGTAATTTTCGGCGCTCGCGTGCGCAATAATGAAAGCCACAGAACATTGGGTCCTGAGAACTAGTAGATACACAGGTGTTTTGTTATCTGAAGTAGGCCATGAGGTCCTCTGAAAAATACCACAACCTTTAGGGTGAGAGATCACACTTCACTCACCACCACTACTTTCCAGTGCTAGGCTGTGTTTCTCTTCAACATTTCACATGTGGTTTTGAAACCAAAGCCTACTTAAAGCTTACCTCACTCACGTCAGATCATGCGCTACGTAACTTTCGTAAGGCACTTCCGCGCAACGATCTGATGTTGAAGCCCATCAGAGAGATTTCAAGCCATTATTCTCTAACCGGACCAATCAGGGCCGCTGGCTGCTGTAGAGGGTGCATCTTCGGTTGGTTTCGATGTGGTTGGCTGCAGTGTACGTCAATTAAATTGATGGACAAGCCGTTTGCCCAGTTAGATTAAAGGATTTCTGGCTCCTGAAATAATTCGTCTATCGCTGAATATCAGATGAACGCGCGTAGCGCTACATCTGACGTGAGCGAGGTAAACTTAGTGCAATACACCGGAGTAAGTTTAAGCATAGCCCTGCTGCACGAGCCTTCTAACAGCAGTATATTTCGCATGAAATTAAAGATTTTCGAACAGCACAGACCTACTGCGAACGCGAAACACTTATCATTGAGTCAATGTAACCTGAGATCTTACTTTTGGTTTCCAACAGTCAGGTCCCATTGATTCAGTGTAAAGTGCCTGTTCGCTTCTGCGTTCGCGTTCGGTCTGTGCTGTACCAAATTATTTTGTTCCACTCGCTAACTAGCGCATTTAGCAAGCTCTTTCAACAGGGCTATGTTTGAATTCACTCCGGTACTTTCCTTTAACACTTTGAACAGGCTTACATTAAGACCCTATAAATAGGCAATGACATGAAAGTATCATGAACATGATTGACACTTAATTTATATAAGTCATTCTCTTTTTGAAAAGCAGACCTCGGGATGCAAACTTTACAAAAACCAAATGAGTTATGTAGACACCTTCGAATAAAGTGTGTGTAAAGTGTGAATAAAGTGCAGTCTTGTGATTTGTTACTGTTAGAATTAAATAAACTGTACAGGTATGGAATAACATGACCTTATAATGTCTCCATTGTGCAATTCATTAAAATAAGCTCTTGACGCCATTAATATTTTCATGCATGTGACAGGACAAACGTCCACGTCACGGCAGTAATGTGCTGCCATACAGAGACTGAGTCTAACCGTGTGCTTCTTTCTGTATTTTTGTTTATGTATTCATTTAACTCAGTGTTTGTAATTATTATACACCCATGTTCAAGACAGTTCTAACTCCCGTAGGTAAAAATGTGCACATAAACAGCAACACTACGGTGGGTTAAACATATCGTTAGCCTCATAGCATAATTGCCTAAGTCATATTTCAGTGTTTTTGGGAAACAAGGAAAAACACAATATGTAGAAATTACATTAGTATTTTTTTGTGATTTTTTAACAGCACATTCAAACAGATGTGTCAACAAATATGCAAAAAGGATTGGGCCCTCATCAATTTTCTAACAAATAAAAAATGACTTAGGCAGAATTGCGTCTTGACTTAGGCATTTTTGTCTTACTTTAAAGCAAACATGACATAACTGCATAACATAACATAAACACAAGAAAACTTCAACCTTAATCCAAAACTAGTATTTTGCAGGAAGCAAACTGGCTCACTAACTTCAATTAACCCCTGTGTGAGTGCGTTGATGTGTGTGTGTATGTGTGTATGTGCGTGTCGTGTGTGTGTGTGTGTGTGTGTGTGTGTGTGTGTGTGTGAGTGTGCATGTGAGTGCATGCCCATGTGTGTTTGTGTCTAATATTTTGGAAAGTCATCATAGTACTTGTGGACCACTCTTGATAATAAATAACTAGATTGCATTTCCTCAGAGAAACTGCTGGGGTGTGCTTGCTCAAATCCGCCGCAATGACACCAACACAAAACAATTGAGACAATGTCAGAGACGAGGCCACACATCCTCACGCCAGGTCTAAAATCAAAGCGTCAAACACATTAAAATATATGAGCCAAAACAGTCCGTTTTAGTAGCTATTGCGTCTTGTAGCACTCAAATGGTAGCCTGATTGCCATCGACTTTCAACGCTCTGCGAGACTTTGGTCTGACCACGAGCCTTTCTCAAAGTGCATGGTTGACCTGCCTCCCTCAAATGCCTCGGTTTGCTGCTGGTCGATATCGGCTCTGCCGAAGCTTAAACCAATCACAACACTCGTTCCTCTGACGTACTGTATGTGATGCGACGGGAACTGCTTGAGTAACAGGAAGAAGAGAGAGACGCCGTGAACACGCCTCTACCCAGGGTCGTTAGAGCTGGTCAAAGTTGACTGGTTCCCGACAAAGTGGGTGGAGTTCCCGATTTTTCCGACGCTCAGAAACCCTGTGTATATTGTATTTTACCAGACCTGCGACAAGCAATGCTGAAAGTGTTACGTTACTCACACACACACACACACACACACACACACACTGTCTGAGCCAATCAGAATGCACCGAACCCAACAGCCAGTAGAATGTAGAAGGTTATCAAAATATCGGTAACACTTTGCGGTAAGGGTACATGAATTATCATGAATTCATGCATGATTTCATTCATGATTCATTCGTGATTCATGCATTACTTCATCTATGAATATCTAAGGACTCATGAGGTATTAGCATGAATTAATTGTTTATCATTAATGACCTCCTGCTGAAATAGCAGATGATCTTAAGCATTAATTACTCTGGGTACATCATCATGAGTCATGACTAATTACACATGATCATGATGTTTTTGTTCAAAAGAATTTGATATAATTTGATATAATAAAAGTACTTATTTAACCTACTTTGGCCTAGTCCTCATATCTATCCCATACGCCAACTAAATTTGACCAATTTAACCATGTCAACACTTTAGTTGAGGGGGCACAAACATGATGAATTCATCATGATCATGATAATTAATCATGACTCATGCTAAATAATCATGACTCATGATGATGTACCCAGAGTAACTAATACTTAAGATCACTTAAGATCAAGCTATTTCAGCAGGAGGTCATTAATGACAAACAATGAATTCATGTTAATTCCTGATAACTCATTAGACTTTCAGAGATGAAGTAATGCATGAATTTATCATGAATGATTTCATGCATGAATTCATGATAATTCATGTACCCTTACCGAAAAGTGTTACCAAAATATCAATATCAAAACACTCAGTACACACACACACACACAAGAAAAAAATACAATAAAAGGAGACTTCGCTGCGCTAAATCTCTCGTCTGAATGATATTAAAGAGAGAGCTGTTCACCGCCAACACACACACACACACACACACACACACACACACACACAGAGGCAGAGACACACAAAGACAGAGTTGAGTGTAATGGTCATTATACACTGGCCAAGATATGCGCGCACACACACACACACACACACATTCACATACACACATTAAGGCAGACACACACACACACACACACAAAACACACAGGCAGACACACATACACTCATGAACACACATAGACAGGCAGAACACACACACACACACACACACACACACACACACACACACACACACACACACACACACAGTCTGAGCCAATCTGAATGTGGCAAGCCTCTGTCAAACAGGAAGAGGACTCATATCTTGCCAATGGTTTTACGTATCAAGACTAATTTTGGTATCATGACATGGGACCCAAACATATTTGGCCCCATTTGACCACAATGAGGGCCAATAGCTATTTAAAAAAACAGTTTTGGCTCATATCTTTTGATGTGTTTGGTGCTTTGATCTCAGACTTGGTGTGAGGATCGATGGCTTCGTCTCTGACATTGCCTCAATTGTCTCGATGTGGCAGGTTTGAGCAAGCACACTTCAGCAGTTTCTCCAAGGAAATGCAATCTTAAAACACTAATCACTATAAAACAAGCTGGAGTGGGGTTAATGTATGAACTCTTACCAATTGAAAATGAATCAAATAGAAGTACTAAAGCTTGACTTGTGGCCATTCGCTTCTTTCTATCAGCCATTTTGTATTATCAACACTGTGTCAAAACTGCCTAAGTCAAGTGGATGACTTAGGCAAATAGTGTTTTTGGTGTTTTTTAAGTGTTGTGATTGGCTGATGACATAGGAAGGTATACAGGATGATGCAGAAGTGGTAGAGGAGTAAAATGATGTAAAAATCTCAATTTGCAAAAAAAATGACTTAGGCAATTATGCTATGAGGCTAACGATATGCTAGTATTAACACTTCAACCATTCATCTAGTACTGATTTAAAACAATTCATTATACAAATACTTATTCTCTCTGTTAAAATAATCACACGAGTCCAGTAACATTTATCTGTTTTATTTAACTTAAAATGTTACATTCAGGAAATGGCTTTACATACTAGTCTTACCGGCGTCCATTGTTGTCTTTGTTGAGTTAAAAGAGTGCGAGCCACATTTTCCCTGTTTAAATACCTTGTTAACCTTTGGGTAACAGGAAGTGGACCTGATCATTTTTAAATGTGCATTTTGAGCTGAAATTATAATATTGGCTATGCCAAATGTTAGCGTCAGACTGGGCTTAATCACGGGGAGGGGAAATGCATGGATTGGGGAATGCAGGATTGAGAGTCTTATTGTAGCTTTATGGGTAGCAGTATGTGGTGTTTTTCTGCTTTATTAGTATTGTATTGTACCGTGTGGTTTCTCATATACATGTGTGTTTGCTGTGTTTGGTGTTACTGTTATGCTTATGACATGCCGTGATTACTACTCATTGCCCTAAAACCCCATCACTGACTTTGTCCTATCCTGTGTGAGCCACTTCTGACCTCCCAGCTGAAAGCCATTATTCATTTACAAACCCGGCCCCTGGGACTAATCAACGGGGATATTTAAGCTGACTGCTCCTAGAGAACGGGAGCCTCGCACTGCTACACAACGGGGGAAGCGACGTGTAGCCTGCCATCGGAGCCGTGACGGACCGGGGACGAACGAACTTTCAACGCTCACAATCCGGCTCGTAAAGGAACGTAAGCCCCCCTGTGTGTGTGAGTGTGCGTGTGTGTGCTGAGTGTACGCGAGTGCAGTGGACGTGCTAGCCGCCTTATAGCTTGTGTTGTTTCCTATCCGAATCCAGACGAAAAGGTTTCGTGGTGTTTTGCCCGACGAGGAACGGATCAAGACGATTGACGAATCAACGCTCTCTAGCTGCTTGTAAAGGAAAGTGAGCCCTCCTAGTGTGCGTGAGTTTGGCGATATTGTATCCTCTCTGTGGTTCCTGACTGCTCTGCTTGCTCTTCTGCCTGCAGCGTTGTTGTGCTGGATCGGCGTAGCCGCTACTTCCGGGTTGAGAGAGGAGACGTGTCAGAGGGCACGTTCGAGTGCGTCTGGAGCGGCACAGGCGTCAGGCTTGGTTCTTCCTCCTCCAAATGAACTGTTCACTGCTCATGTCTTTCATGGGACTTTAGTTGGACTTGGCTTAGGCATACAGGACATGGAATGGACTTTACTTACTATATGGCTATTTATTGCTATTTTTTATGATGTTTAATATTTATTCTGTGATGTAAAAATAAAGTGTACATTTATATTATTATTTCTGTCTGGCTGTGTTTTCTGTGCCTTGGCATCTGAACTGAGGGGACGTAGAGGGGGCGCTGTTGCCACTGTGTGAGTTAAGATTGACATTAGCTCTAATGTTAAAATAATGTTTATGAATTTTCTGGCAGATAGTTATGCAATTTAATGGCTGTTATTAGCTTGTTAAAAATGTCATATGTGGAACACCCCTGTTCTGACTTTGTATATTGGTTTAGCCCAATTGCAGGGGTTAGTTTAGGCTGTATTTAAGCTGTATGTTTCATTCTGTGTGGGAAGAGTTAGGAAGAGGGCTGCATGTTATATGGGTGTAAGCCTAAGAGCTCTGCTTCTGTTACAGACTAGAATATTGGTCTTGCTATTTGGCTCAATCTGTATTTTGGCTATTGCGCCTATTTGTTTTGTTAGTCAAAGTGTTTTTGTTACTTTATTTTATTCCATTCTTTGAATTACTTTTGCTTAAAGCCTTAATAATAAGCCTTCGGGGCCTTAAATTGGGTTCAAATAAAAAACGCCCATCGTCTTTCCTGAAGTCCATCTCTGAGTGTCATTCTCCACCATGCTCAAACACCCTCGGTTACAACTACCTTTAACAATGCAGAACTTGTTTTATCTCTGGATGCAAATATAGTGAAATTTAATTTCTTTGTTATGACTGCGATGCTCCCGGACCCATGTAGCTATTTCCTTTATGATAGGCTAATTAGGAACGACTGATTGACATGATATTGTCAAATGGAAGCTTTTGCATTTATTTATAATGGCATAGTGCATTTGTTGTGCCAACCTATAATATAATATAATATAATATAATATAATAGTTTAATAGGTGATGTTTTCCAATAAAATATGTCAACACATAGAAATCCACATTTTTTTAACCTTGTCAAGTCGAGGTTTAATCAAATATACCAGCTGCCAAACACCAGCTGTCAGGGTTGGAGAACAATGAGCATGCAGTGCACCTCTCTGTTTGCCCAACTCACTGACTCTCATCTGTTATGTCTATGTCTTTTTGTTTGTCTTCTGCGATCTGAGTAGTCTTTGCATCACCCCCCTTATTTTGTCTTTATTGTTGCTTGTTATTTGATTATTATATTGCAAGCAAACTCACTTAGGGTATTATAATAAGGGAGCTTCGTGTCTCCTTGAATAAAGACCATTTACCCAAAAAGGAGTGGCATTAAGTTTCTGTTTCCTCTGAACTGACCCGCCCCTCTTTTTGTGAAGTTCAGTCAAACTGAAAATTTAGTGTACAGTAAGTGTGCACTGAGCTATCACATGGAAGTAACTGGGCTACTTGTTAACTTAGATTACATGTAGGGATTTGATCATGCATAATTTTCCAAACCTTTTCTTGAATTTGAAAAACTTCTTGAAAAACTTTCCCAATTCCACTCACTGAATTCAATTGCCAACAAAGTTGATGTTGAAGCAATAGTGTAGTTTCCATCACATATTTCACACTAATTTATTGATGTGCAATATTTACAAGTAAATATCTTTTTGGTGGGAAAAGGCTGAACTGCAAACTGCAGGCCTACGTAATATGCAAAAAGCTTGAGTTTAGATTAAATTAGACTTTATTTGTCACTATACACATGTAATGAAATTAAATATTAGTAGTTAGTCTTTTTGTACACATCTTCAGGATGCGCTAAAGGGCTATCTTTTGTGCTTTTGCCATCTTCAAAACAATCATATCATACAGTACATACACAGACAGAAAGGCAAATACATAATTAGCATGCCTTTGATACATTAAATGTGTACTTTCAGGTCAACAACCACCAATAGTTTATTATAATGAACCAAGAAGTGTCAAGACATGTTATGCAATTGTTTCATAATATCCCAAACTACCTGTAAAATGTTGTTGGAAGTCCCTATTAGATATTAAATAGGGGGGGTATTTCAACACTAATCCTGAAACCCCTCAAACCATTAACTACAAAAGGAGGAGTATTAAGTTTCGGTTTCCTAGAGCATGGCTTGTAACAGTACACTCCCACTCCTACTTCTGATATAAGAAGGGTTCACAATGCCCCCCTGCATTATTTCAGCAAGATGAAGCTTCAGTTCACCATCGGTTTTCTGAGTGCACTTGTCTCTGAAGGTAATGGTCTTACATTTGCTTTGCATCACATTTCAGGATGTTTAGTTAAAATAAAGTATTGCAGTTTATATATTCAAGAGTTTATTTGTCACACATAGATAGAAATACTTCACTGCATTACATAGAAATAATTTTGTAAGACATGTAGTGAAATTGCTTGAGAGAAAAGAAAGATGTAGTTTAGGCTTTAGAAAGAACATAATTCCGTGGGGGGGGGGAAAGAATAAAATAAAAGAAACATAAGAAAATAAAAGTATAAAAGTCCGTAGTGGGATTTGCATTTTCGTCAAGAACACTTAAACTAACACATAAAATATCTGACTGTTCTATTTTGGGTCTAGTGGCTGCACTGACTTGCTATCAGTGTCTTACTTCTGGGAGCTGCACAACTACTGATGTCTGCAGTGCAGGAGCAGATTCATGCGGCAGCATGACCGTGGCTTCATACGCAGGTAGAACTATAATCATCCACATGTTTGACCAATGGGGACTGCTGTTTTGTGTCAATGCTCAAATAAAACATGGAGGAATACATGTTTTCTGTTCATGTTTTTAATTGAAATGTACAATAAAAAGTAAATTACAAAAAAAAAAAAAAAAAAAAAAAAACTGTTGATGTTGTCTGGGTTGATGCAAAGTTTTGGTTGGCATGAAATAACAATTTTCCTTTTTATTTTGATAGGTGGTTCCAAAGTGACTGATATGAATATGAGGATGTGTATGCCATCAAGTCAGTGCCTCTCCGGGTCAATGAACTTTGGAATTGCTAAATCAACAATAAGCACCAAATGCTGTAAGACGGACCACTGCAATTCTGAGAACACTCCAGGTACTTCCTGTCTCTCAGATACATTATTTCTGTAGATGTAATTATTTAATATTCACTGTAAAGTATCACAGACATGTGGTTAGTTTAGAATCTTGGGACTTGATCACGACTGTGTGGTTTACATTTACATGAATTTTCAAATATATATATATTTACATGAGTTTTCAAATATATATATATATATATATATATATATATATATATATATATATATATATATATATAGCCTATATATTTGAAAACTCATGTTTTCTCATGAAAACTCATGAGTTTTCAAATATATATATATATATATATATATATATATATATTTGAAAACTCATGTAAATGTAAACCATAAACTTAATGTTTATGTTATATGTTTATTTCATTTCAGAGCTAAATACAAACAACACTCCCAATGGGAAGAAATGTTTCACTTGTGAAGGAGATGACTGCACAAAACAGCTGTCCTGTGCTGGAGATGAAGATCGTTGTATCAAAGCTACAGGTAGTTTTTTTTTTTTTTCTTTCCTTTTTTTTCAAATCATGAAGAAATGTTTTATTGCTTGTCTCTGATATATCAGAATAAAAATGTAGCTTTGAATAATGGACCATAGGTACATTTCACAAGACAGAATAGGATCCAGGATCTCCTGTCTTACCTTTTAAAGGACTTTGTTTGCACTTTAATACCTTTGTTTAACAATTAATATTTGCCAACCATTTATTTGCAGTGTCCGCGAGCGGGCAGACAGCCACTGTGAAAGGCTGTGCCTCTAGAAGTATTTGCATGGACCTGTCAACTCAGATGGGCTCCATAGCTGCTGGGCTGAACTGCTGTGAGGGAAACCTATGCAACAGCGCTAAGAGTGTGGGCCAGAGTGCGCTTCTCCTGCTGGGCCCTGTCCTCTCCATCCTGCTCTTCCACTAAAGGCTGTGCTGTGCTGTGCTGTGCTGCTCCAAGTCGCTCTCAGCTCACAGCTCGTGTGAAAAAGGGTCATGCTTTGACCCAGATGTGAATGCTATGGTTGCAAAGGTGCTTTAAAAGAATTTGTTTTTTAACAATTAAATTGATGTAAAATGTTTTGAATTGCAATGTACAAAACAAATGTGTGACTTCCTTTCCTTTTTACAAAAATAAATAAACAAGAAAAATTTGTAAATATTCAGTTGTGAGATTTAGCTGAAGCTGTGGACTAGCCCACTAAATGTTGCACTGCTTGGAGTTTACCTGACAGATTGCTTATGTAGGCTATGCTCATCAGTCTTTCCATGCAAATTATATGAAGACTGTGTTCTGTATGAATACACTGTATGATGTGCTCAGATACAGGATACTGTGAGATATGTGTTGGTAAAAACATTTCAATGTTTTCAGTCACTCAAATAATAAATATTGCAAAAGTCTTTTTTTCAGACCATCCATGATGCTTATATTGTTTTCACAGCATGTTCTCATTTCTTTTTTGGAAATATTAATAAAGAGTACAAGATGTACAGACCGAACAACTGGCCCACCAGCAGGCTAACCTGCAAACTTTCTAATAGGCTACAAAAGCCTATGAACCATGACGTTGTTGCATGATTCACCCAAGCGCCCTGGGCTCACATCAACTAGCAGCTAACTTCCTGCACACTGTGCACACTTTCCGAAACGCGGCGAACTGACTACAAACTAAGCCCGCTCCGGAAGCACCCCCTCTCCCCCCTTGTCTTCCGGTTCATCAGAATGCAGATCTGAGAATTGCCGCCCCCTGGTGCTCGCCCTCAGCCTCATACTCCCCTACACCTCCTACCTCTGTGGTGGAACAACACAGCCCAACTCCAACCCCTGTCTCTCGCTCTAAGCGCATTTCAGTGCGCTGGACTGTTCGCCCCCCCGCATCTATTGATGTCTTACGTGTTGGAGGCTCTAATTCAGTAAACCTCCTGTCATTGCAACGTCACCTACCTCCATCACCTGGGTCTCAAATCTCACCTGTTAACATTGCTCTCATTAATACAAGATCCCTGGTCAATAAGACATTTATTTTAAATGATATTATAACATCCCACAGTCTTGATTTTCTATTTATTACTGAAACTTGGCTCACTGCTGGTGATCTCTCTCCACTTGCTGAACTCTCTCCACCCAATTACAGCTATCTAAACACACCTAGGTCCACTGGCCACGGAGGCGGTTTAGTCACTGTTTTTAAGAACTCTTTCAAATGTAGATTTTTGCCTTCTAGTATTTACTCTACATTTGAAGTTCAACTTATAATGGTGAACACCCATGACCCTGTATTGTGTGCTTTGATATATAGGCCTCCTAAGCTCACCAGTAATTTTATTCAAGAATTTTCTGACCTTTTGTCAACTATGGTGTCCCGCAGTGACAAGCTATTGATTTTAGGTGACTTGAACATTCATGTATGCTGTCCAGAAAAAAACATGGTTGCAGATTTTTTTAATCTTATAGACTCTTTCAGCCTGACCCAATCAGTATCCGGCCCTACACACCAAAAAGGTCAAACACTTGATTTGGTGTTATCTTCTGGTCTTGTTGTCTCTCACCCTGTCATCACTGACATTACTGTTTCAGATCATTTCTTGATACAATTTGAATCTCTATGGTCCCCTCCCACCCTCCCCCCCCCCTTGTCCCCCTCTCTCCCTTGCCCGCGCTGTCAACTCAGCCACTCCACAGCATTTTGCCGATGTTTTTAGAAATCACCATTTTTCTGGGGTCTCTGACGCTATAGCCACCTGCAGTAACACTTGTGAGCTTGTTGACCTTTTTAATTCCACCTGCTCACACATCCTGGATGATATTGCCCCTCTCAAACCCAAAAAAACAAGGCCTAACAGTACCCCATGGCTCAATGATACTACCCGGTCTTTACGGCGCACCTGTAGGCAAGCTGAGCGCAAATGGAAAAAAGATAAACTGCAGGTATCTTATTTTATCCTACAGGGTCATTACAGGTCCTATCAGCTTTCTGTGAAGAAGGCTAGGGAGGAATATTTTAGCAATCTTATCAATAATGGTGCAAACAGACCCAGAGTGCTGTTTAAGACTATAAACTCCCTCCCTCTAACGAATCCTGTGAGAAATTTTTGAAGTTTTTCTCAGACAAAATTGAGAACATCAGGGCCAACATCCCCAATTTATCCTCTACCCCCTTTGAAAGCCCCTCTTCATCAAACACCTTCCAACATTTCTCTCCAGTTACTCCGGTCCAACTGTCTGATGTGGTTTCCCACATGAAGTCCACTCATTGTCCCACAGACAGTATTTCCTCCCGTCTTCTAAAAGACGTTTTCCCATCACTCTGTCCCTTGATTTTAGCCATAATCAACAGTTCTCTGGCTACTGGTGCCATCCCCTCCTGTCTTAAACAGGCTTCTGTCCAGCCACTTTTAAAAAATCTAACCTAGACCCAAATGACCTACAGAATTATCGTCCCATTTCCAAACTACCCTTTTTATCCAAGGTCTTAGAAAAGGTGGTCATCACCCAGCTCTCCTCTCATTTAAACACATGTAATATTTTCGACAAATTCCAGTCTGGTTTTAGGGCCTTGCACAGCACAGAGTCTGCTTTACTGAGGGTTGTCAATGACCTCTTAATGTGCACTGACTCAGGATCTGGAGCCATCTTGGTCCTCCTCGACCTCAGTGCGGCTTTCGATACCATCGATCACGACATCCTTCTAGCTCGCCTGAAAGATAGTGTTGGCCTCCAGGGTCCTGTCTTACAATGGTTCTCATCCTATCTGAAGGGCCGAACTTTTTCAGTTCAGATGGGAAACTGCTCCTCTTCCTCAGTGGCCATAAATTGTGGGGTCCCTCAGGGTTCCATTTTAGGTCCCCTTCTTTTCTCCTTGTATATGCTACCCCTTGGGTTAATCCTGCAGAGGCATAACATTAATTACCATTGTTATGCGGACGACACCCAACTCTACCTGCCTGTGACACCCGATGCCACCTGCTCTTTGAGCAATCTTTTAGACTGCCTAAATGACATTAAATCATGGATGGCTGGCAATTTCCTCCAACTTAATGACAATAAAACTGAGGTCTTACTACTTGGTTCCCCCACTTCCATCACCAAACTCTCAAATTCTCTTGGTCCCCTCTCTAGTAATGTCCATAGCGTGGTTAGGAATCTTGGTGTTCTCCTGGACAGCTCCCTGAACCTTGGCAAGCAGGTTAGCAGTGTGGTTAAGGGTGGTTTTTATCAGTTAAAGAACATAGCCAAACTCAAATCATTCATTTCCACACAGGACCTTGAAACAATCATTCACGCTTTTATTACATCCCGCCTAGACTACTGCAACTCCTTATATTCAGTTTTAACTCAGGCCAACCTAAACAGACTACAGTTAGTACAGAATGCTGCCGCCAGGCTTTTAACAGGTACCAAGAAATCGGAACACATCTCCCCAATCCTAGCCCGTCTGCACTGGTTACCTGTCAAATTCAGAGTTGATTTCAAAATTTTACTTTTTGTTTTTAAAGCTCTAAATGGCCTTGCTCCACCCTACATTGCTAAACTTTTAACCCCATGCTCTGCCCCAAGGTCTCTCAGGTCCTCCTCTCAAAGGCTTCTGTCAGTCCCCCCTACTCGCCTCAAAACCAAAGGAGACCGTTCCTTTTCAGTTGTTGCCCCTAAACTTTGGAACAGCCTCCCACTTCTCATCAAGTCAGCCCCAAATATTGGCAGTTTTAAATCCTTGTTAAAAACCCATCTGTTTACACTTGCTTTTGGTACCGCCTGATGTCTCATCTCTCTGTTGTTAATTATTTTTCTTTTCTTTTACTTATTACAGTGCATGCAAAGCGATGCACTGTACTGTTCTCCGTTGGCTTCTTCTTCTTTTTATTATTACAGTGCATGCAAAGCGATGCACTGTACTGTTCTCCGTTGGCTTCTTCTTCTTTTTATTACAGTGCATGCAAAGCGATGCACTGTACTGTTCTCCGTTGGCTTCTTCTTCTTTTTACAGTGCATGCAAAGCGATGCACTGTACTGTTCTCCGTTGGCTTCTTCTTCTTTTTATTATTATTATTATTATTCTTCAATGCTCGCTTTTTCTCAATAACCGTTTCACCTAGAAACTTCATTCAAACTTCATCTCGTAGGTCTCGATTTGTGTTGTTATGCTATGACATTTCACTTTTCTACTATTTTTACTTTTTCTACTATCTGCGATAAACGAGCGAAAAAAGTGCTTTTTTTCACAAATTATGGAATTTTCAGAGTTCCACAACAGAATTCTACTTCCTATTGTTGCTACCTTAACTACTGTAAACATTCTATTGTTGCTTTCTTGACTACTGTAAACATTCCAGAGAACTTTCAGCAGACTAGTGGAACTTCTAGGATTCTATTTCCACGAACATTCTGTTATCTGCTGTATTAACCTTTCCAGTTCATTTCTATTAACCTAATGGGCTATTTAAGCTTATTTCACTTCCATTTGCTGAGGCAAAGGGCTCGCGAAGCGAGCCTCTTTGCCTTTTCCCTCTTCTACTGTCTTTTTCTTTTCAATTCTCTGTATCATCTATTCAACTTTTAACAACTTTTTCATCTTTGCCATTTTTTTCTTTGATTCTCTGTATTATCTGTTCAACTTTTGGCAACTATTTACGTCTTCACCTTTTTGTCTTCAATTCTCTTCAATTATCTATTCACTTTTTCATCGACATTTGACATTTTTGCCTATTTCCCTTCAACTTTTTGCCAACTTTTTACTGTACATCTTTGCCTTTTTCTCTTCAATTCTCTGTATTATCTCTTCAACTTTTTGGCAACCTTTCAGGCCTAGCCTACATATTTTCCTTTTTTTCTCTTCAATTCTCTGTATTATATTCAACATTTTTTGCAACTTTTTTTCCTCATCTTTTCCTATTTCAACTATTTCCTATTTCAACATTTTTAAACAAATTTACACAAAGCAACTTTTTATGTAATCATCAACAACGAACCATTTGACGCAGCCAAAGGCTGCGTCCACCTTTATCAATAATTTAACTACTGATACGGGCCATGTTCATTCGAACTGATCATCAACTATCTTTTTTTTTTTCAACTATTCAATAATCACCCATTCATCAACATTAACAATAGCCACTGCTAACAACTCCCATGATGACCTAGCAATATATAGCAACCAACAAGATCAATGTAGCAACCAACATATCCGCCCTCGCAATGGCCTAGTAACAACCTCAGACACCCCTCATGGCAATTGACATAGCAACCAACATGCTAAACATGGCAAACAGCATAGCAACCACCATATCCGCCCTAGCAACAGCCTAGCAACTGCACATCTTGCAATGTCTTTAGAACCACTCCATCAATAATGATATAGCAATGAACATGGCAACCAACATGATCAACGTAGCAACCAGCATAGCAACCTACATGTCCACCCTAGCAACTGCCGAACAACAACCTTAAGCACCAATGCCACCTTCCAGGAAGCACTTCCACAAATGACCTAGCAATGAACATTGCAACCAACATGATCAACGTAGCAACCACCATAACATAGCCTGGCAACAGCCTAGCAACAACCTCAAGAAGCCCTGCAATGTCCTAGGAACCGCTTCCACACTGATGACCAAGCACTAGACATAGCAACCAACATGATCAATGTAACAACCAGCATAGTAACCACCATATCCGCCCTAGCAATGGCCTAACAACAACCAAAAGTAGCCCTTGCAATCAACATAACAACGGCAATAGCAGCAACCAGCACCCATTTTCTGGGCTTTTCTAACACACTGAGTTCAACAAGCATGACTCAAGGTAGCTAACAGTTTTCTATTGCTACGTTGGACTATGTAACTAGCAAGTGGCCTAACAACAGACCAAACCAGCTACCCTTGCAATCAACATATATAGCAACCAATACAGCAACCAGCACCATTTTCTTTTTTTTCAACTATTCAACAACATGATCAAGGTAGCAACATTTTCTTTGCTACTTGACTAGTAACTTTGATTGCCTAAACAAGTTTCCTCTTTACTCTACTTTTCTACTTTTTTTCTACGATCACTTTCTAAGTGTACTTTTTTAAACGTTTGCATGCACTGTGTAATTCCTTGGAATTGCAAATCTAGTTATTATTATTATTCTTCAATGCTCGCTTTTTCTCAATAACCGTTTCACCTAGAAACTTCATTCAAACTTCATCTCGTAGGTCTCGATTTGTGTTGTTATGCTATGACATTTCACTTTTCTACTATTTTTACTTTTTCTACTATCTGCGATAAACGAGCGAAAAAAGTGCTTTTTTTCACAAATTATGGAATTTTCAGAGTTCCACAACAGAATTCTACTTCCTATTGTTGCTACCTTAACTACTGTAAACATTCTATTGTTGCTTTCTTGACTACTGTAAACATTCCAGAGAACTTTCAGCAGACTAGTGGAACTTCTAGGATTCTATTTCCACGAACATTCTGTTATCTGCTGTATTAACCTTTCCAGTTCATTTCTATTAACCTAATGGGCTATTTAAGCTTATTTCACTTCCATTTGCTGAGGCAAAGGGCTCGCGAAGCGAGCCTCTTTGCCTTTTCCCTCTTCTACTGTCTTTTTCTTTTCAATTCTCTGTATCATCTATTCAACTTTTAACAACTTTTTCATCTTTGCCATTTTTTTCTTTGATTCTCTGTATTATCTGTTCAACTTTTGGCAACTATTTACGTCTTCACCTTTTTGTCTTCAATTCTCTTCAATTATCTATTCACTTTTTCATCGACATTTTACATTTTTGCCTATTTCCCTTCAACTTTTTGCCAACTTTTTACTGTACATCTTTGCCTTTTTCTCTTCAATTCTCTGTATTATCTCTTCAACTTTTTGGCAACCTTTCAGGCCTAGCCTACATATTTTCCTTTTTTTCTCTTCAATTCTCTGTATTATATTCAACATTTTTTGCAACTTTTTTTCCACATCTTTTCCTATTTCAACTATTTCCTATTTCAACATTTTTAAACAAATTTACACAAAGCAACTTTTTATGTAATCATCAACAACGAACCATTTGACGCAGCCAAAGGCTGCGTCCACCTTTTATCACTAATTTAACTACTGATACGGGCCATGTTCATTCGAACTGTCATCAACTATCTTTTTTTTCAACTATTCAATAATCACCCATTCATCAACATTAACAATAGCCACTGCTAACAACTCCCATGATGACCTAGCAATATATCAACCAACAAGATCAATGTAGCAACCAACATATCCGCCCTCGCAATGGCCTAGTAACAACCTCAGACACCCCTATGGCAATTGACATAGCAACCAACATGCTAAACATGGCAAACAGCATAGCAACCACCATATCCGCCCTAGCAACAGCCTAGCAACTGCCTCCAGCAGCCTTGCAATGTACTTTAGAACCACTTCCATCAATAATGATATAGCAATGAACATAGCAACCAACATGATCAACGTAGCAACCAGCATAGCAACCTACCATGTCCACCCTAGCAACTGCCGAACAACAACCTTAAGCACCAATGCCACCTTCCAGGAAGCACTTCCACAATGATGACCTAGCAATGAACATTGCAACCAACATGATCAACGTAGCAACCACCATAACTTACCTGGCAACAGCCTAGCAACAACCTCAAGAAGCCCTGCAATGTCCTAGGAACCGCTTCCACACTGATGACCAAGCACTAGACATAGCAACCAACATGATCAATGTAACAACCAGCATAGTAACCACCATATCCGCCCTAGCAACGGCCTAACAACAACCAAAAGTACCCTTGCAATCAACATAACAACCAATACAGCAACCAGCACCATTTTCTTTTTTTCCACCTATTCAACACAACATGATCAAGGTAGCAACATTTTCTTTGCTACTTGACTAGTAACTGTTGATTGCCTAAACAAGTTTCCTCTTTACTCTACTTTTCTACTTTTTTTCTACTATCACTTTCTAAGTGTACTTTTTTAAACGTTTGCATGCACTGTGTAATTCCTTGGAATTGCAAATCTAGTTATTATTATTATTCTTCAATGCTCGCTTTTTCTCAATAACCGTTTCACCTAGAAACTTCATTCAAACTTCATCTCGTAGGTCTCGATTTGTGTTGTTATGCTATGACATTTCACTTTTCTACTATTTTTACTTTTTCTACTATCTGCGATAAACGAGCGAAAAAAGTGCTTTTTTTCACAAATTATGGAATTTTCAGAGTTCCACAACAGAATTCTACTTCCTATTGTTGCTACCTTAACTACTGTAAACATTCTATTGTTGCTTTCTTGACTACTGTAAACATTCCAGAGAACTTTCAGCAGACTAGTGGAACTTCTAGGATTCTATTTCCACGAACATTCTGTTATCTGCTGTATTAACCTTTCCAGTTCATTTCTATTAACCTAATGGGCTATTTAAGCTTATTTCACTTCCATTTGCTGAGGCAAAATGCTCGCGAAGCGAGCCTCTTTGCCTTTTCCCTCTTCTACTGTCTTTTTCTTTTCAATTCTCTGTATCATCTATTCAACTTTTAACAACTTTTTCATCTTTGCCATTTTTTTCTTTGATTCTCTGTATTATCTGTTCAACTTTTGGCAACTATTTACGTCTTCACCTTTTTGTCTTCAATTCTCTTCAATTATCTATTCACTTTTTCATCGACATTTGACATTTTTGCCTATTTCTCTTCAATTCTCTGTATTAATCTATTCAACTTTTTGCCAACTTTTTACTGTACATCTTTGCCTTTTTCTCTTCAATTCTCTGTATTATCTCTTCAACTTTTTGGCAACCTTTCAGGCCTAGCCTACATATTTTCCTTTTTTCTCTTCAATTCTCTGTATTATATTCAACATTTTTTGCAACTTTTTTTTTTTCAAATCTTTTCCTATTTCAACTATTTCCTATTTCAACATTTTAAAACAAATTTACACAAAGCAACTTTTTTATGTAATCATCAACAACGAACCATTTGACGCAGCCAAAGGCTGCGTCCACCTTTTACCACTAATTTAACTACTGATACGGGCCATGTTCATTCAAACTATCATCAACTATCTTTTTTTTTCAACTATTCAATATCACCCATTCATCAACATTGACAATAGCCACTGCTAACAACTCCCATGATGACCTAGCAATATACATAGCAACCAACAAGATCAATGTAGCAACCAACATATCCGCCCTCGCAATGGCCTAGTAACAACCTCAGATACCCCTACAATGTCCTGGGAACCAGTTCCACAATGATGACATGGCAACTGGCATAGCAACCAACATGCTCAACATGGCAAACAGCATAGCAACCACCATATCCGCCCTAGCAACAGCCTAGCAACTGCCTCCAGCAGCCTTGCAATGTCTTTACAACCACTCCAGCAATAATGATATAGCAATGAACACAGCAACCAACATGATCAACGTAGCAACCAGCATAGCAACCTACATGTCCACCCTAGCAACTGCCGAACAACATCCTTAAGCACCAATGCCACCTTCCAGGAAGCACTTCCACAATGATGACCTAGCAATGAACATTACAACCAACATGATCAACGTAGCAACCACCATAACTTACCTGGCAACAGCCTAGCAACAACCTCAAGAAGCCCTGCAATGTCCTAGGAACCGCTTCCACACTGATGACCAAGCACTAGACATAGCAACCAACATGATCAATGTAACAACCAGCATAGTAACCACCATATCCGCCCTAGCAACAGCCTAACAACAACCAAAAGTACCCTTGCAATCAACATAACAACCAATACAGCAACCAGCACCATTTTCTTTTTTTTTTCAACTATTCAACAACATGATCAAGGTAGCAACATTTTCTTTGCTACTTGACTAGTAACTTTGATTGCCTAAACAAGTTTCCTCTTTACTCTACTTTTCTACTTTTTTTCTACTATCACTTTCTAAGTGTACTTTTTTAAACGTTTGCATGCACTGTGTAATTCCTTGGAATTGCAAATCTAGTTATTATTATTATTCTTCAATGCTCGCTTTTTCTCAATAACCGTTTCACCTAGAAACTTCATTCAAACTTCATCTCGTAGGTCTCGATTTGTGTTGTTATGCTATGACATTTCACTTTTCTACTATTTTTACTTTTTCTACTATCTGCGATAAACGAGCGAAAAAAGTGCTTTTTTTCACAAATTATGGAATTTTCAGAGTTCCACAACAGAATTCTACTTCCTATTGTTGCTACCTTAACTACTGTAAACATTCTATTGTTGCTTTCTTGACTACTGTAAACATTCCAGAGAACTTTCAGCAGACTAGTGGAACTTCTAGGATTCTATTTCCACGAACATTCTGTTATCTGCTGTATTAACCTTTCCAGTTCATTTCTATTAACCTAATGGGCTATTTAAGCTTATTTCACTTCCATTTGCTGAGGCAAATGGCTCGCGAAGCGAGCCTCTTTGCCTTTTCCCTCTTCTACTGTCTTTTTCTTTTCAATTCTCTGTATCATCTATTCAACTTTTAACAACTTTTTCATCTTTGCCATTTTTTTCTTTGATTCTCTGTATTATCTGTTCAACTTTTGGCAACTATTTACGTCTTCACCTTTTTGTCTTCAATTCTCTTCAATTATCTATTCACTTTTTCATCGACATTTGACATTTTTGCCTATTTCCCTTCAACTTTTTGCCAACTTTTTACTGTACATCTTTGCCTTTTTCTCTTCAATTCTCTGTATTATCTCTTCAACTTTTTGGCAACCTTTCAGGCCTAGCCTACATATTTTCCTTTTTTTCTCTTCAATTCTCTGTATTATATTCAACATTTTTTGCAACTTTTTTCCACATCTTTTCCTATTTCAACTATTTCCTATTTCAACATTTTTAAACAAATTTACACAAAGCAACTTTTTATGTAATCATCAACAACGAACCATTTGACGCAGCCAAAGGCTGCGTCCACCTTTTATCACTAATTTAACTACTGATACGGGCCATGTTCATTCGAACTGTCATCAACTATCTTTTTTTTTCAACTATTCAATAATCACCCATTCATCAACATTAACAATAGCCACTGCTAACAACTCCCATGATGACCTAGCAATATATCAACCAACAAGATCAATGTAGCAACCAACATATCCGCCCTCGCAATGGCCTAGTAACAACCTCAGACACCCCTATGGCAATTGACATAGCAACCAACATGCTAAACATGGCAAACAGCATAGCAACCACCATATCCGCCCTAGCAACAGCCTAGCAACTGCCTCCAGCAGCCTTGCAATGTCTTTAGAACCACTCCATCAATAATGATATAGCAATGAACATGGCAACCAACATGATCAACGTAGCAACCAGCATAGCAACCTACATGTCCACCCTAGCAACTGCCGAACAACAACCTTAAGCACCAATGCCACCTTCCAGGAAGCACTTCCACAATGACCTAGCAATGAACATTGCAACCAACATGATCAACGTAGCAACCACCATAACTTACCTGGCAACAGCCTAGCAACAACCTCAAGAAGCCCTGCAATGTCCTAGGAACCGCTTCCACACTGATGACCAAGCACTAGACATAGCAACCAACATGATCAATGTAACAACCAGCATAGTAACCACCATATCCGCCCTAGCAACGGCCTAACAACAACCAAAAGTACCCTTGCAATCAACATAACAACCAATACAGCAACCAGCACCATTTTCTTTTTTTTTTCAACTATTCAACAACATGATCAAGGTAGCAACATTTTCTTTGCTACTTGACTAGTAACTTTGATTGCCTAAACAAGTTTCCTCTTACTCTACTTTTCTACTTTTTTTCTACTATCACTTTCTAAGTGTACTTTTTTAAACGTTTGCATGCACTGTGTAATTCCTTGGAATTGCAAATCTAGTTATTATTATTATTCTTCAATGCTCGCTTTTTCTCAATAACCGTTTCACCTAGAAACTTCATTCAAACTTCATCTCGTAGGTCTCGATTTGTGTTGTTATGCTATGACATTTCACTTTTCTACTATTTTTACTTTTTCTACTATCTGCGATAAACGAGCGAAAAAAGTGCTTTTTTTCACAAATTATGGAATTTTCAGAGTTCCACAACAGAATTCTACTTCCTATTGTTGCTACCTTAACTACTGTAAACATTCTATTGTTGCTTTCTTGACTACTGTAAACATTCCAGAGAACTTTCAGCAGACTAGTGGAACTTCTAGGATTCTATTTCCACGAACATTCTGTTATCTGCTGTATTAACCTTTCCAGTTCATTTCTATTAACCTAATGGGCTATTTAAGCTTATTTCACTTCCATTTGCTGAGGCAAAGTGGCTCGCGAAGCGAGCCTCTTTGCCTTTTCCCTCTTCTACTGTCTTTTTCTTTTCAATTCTCTGTATCATCTATTCAACTTTTAACAACTTTTTCATCTTTGCCATTTTTTTCTTTGATTCTCTGTATTATCTGTTCAACTTTTGGCAACTATTTACGTCTTCACCTTTTTGTCTTCAATTCTCTTCAATTATCTATTCACTTTTTAATCGACATTTTACATTTTTGCCTATTTCCCTTCAACTTTTTGCCAACTTTTTACTGTACATCTTTGCCTTTTTCTCTTCAATTCTCTGTATTATCTCTTCAACTTTTTGGCAACCTTTCAGGCCTAGCCTACATATTTTCCTTTTTTTCTCTTCAATTCTCTGTATTATATTCAACATTTTTTGCAACTTTTTTTCCACATCTTTTCCTATTTCAACTATTTCCTATTTCAACATTTTTAAACAAATTTACACAAAGCAACTTTTTATGTAATCATCAACAACGAACCATTTGACGCAGCCAAAGGCTGCGTCCACCTTTTACCACTAATTTAACTACTGATACGGGCCATGTTCATTCGAACTGTCATCAACTATCTTTTTTTTTCAACTATTCAATATCACCCATTCATCAACATTGACAATAGCCACTGCTAACAACTCCCATGATGACCTAGCAATATACATAGCAACCAACAAGATCAATGTAGCAACCAACATATCCGCCCTCGCAATGGCCTAGTAACAACCTCAGATACCCCTACAATGTCCTGGGAACCAGTTCCACAATGATGACATGGCAACTGGCATAGCAACCAACATGCTCAACATGGCAAACAGCATAGCAACCACCATATCCGCCCTAGCAACAGCCTAGCAACTGCCTCCAGCAGCCTTGCAATGTCTTTACAGCCACTCCAGCAATAATGATATAGCAATGAACATTGCAACCAACATGATCAACGTAGCAACCAGCATAGCAACCTACATGTCCACCCTAGCAACTGCCGAACAACATCCTCAAGCACCAATGCCACCTTCCAGGAAGCACTTCCACAATGATGACCTAGCAATGAACATTACAACCAACATGATCAACGTAGCAACCACCATAACTTACCTGGCAACAGCCTAGCAACAACCTCAAGAAGCCCTGCAATGTCCTAGGAACCGCTTCCACACTGATGACCAAGCACTAGACATAGCAACCAACATGATCAATGTAACAACCAGCATAGTAACCACCATATCCGCCCTAGCAACGGCCTAACAACAACCAAAAGTACCCTTGCAATCAACATAACAACCAATACAGCAACCAGCGCCATTTTCTTTTTTTTTTTCAACTATTCAACAACATGATCAAGGTAGCAACATTTTCTTTGCTACTTGACTAGTAACTTTGATTGCCTAAACAAGTTTCCTCTTTACTCTACTTTTCTACTTTTTTTCTACTATCACTTTCTAAGTGTACTTTTTTAAACGTTTGCATGCACTGTGTAATTCCTTGGAATTGCAAATCTAGTTATTCTTATTATTATTATTCTTCAATGCTCGCTTTTTCTCAATAACCGTTTCACCTAGAAACTTCATTCAAACTTCATCTCGTAGGTCTCGATTTGTGTTGTTATGCTATGACATTTCACTTTTCTACTATTTTTACTTTTTCTACTATCTGCGATAAACGAGCGAAAAAAGTGCTTTTTTTTCACAAATTATGGAATTTTCAGAGTTCCACAACAGAATTCTACTTCCTATTGTTGCTACCTTAACTACTGTAAACATTCTATTGTTGCTTTCTTGACTACTGTAAACATTCCAGAGAACTTTCAGCAGACTAGTGGAACTTCTAGGATTCTATTTCCACGAACATTCTGTTATCTGCTGTATTAACCTTTCCAGTTCATTTCTATTAACCTAATGGGCTATTTAAGCTTATTTCACTTCCATTTGCTGAGGCAAAGGGCTCGCGAAGCGAGCCTCTTTGCCTTTTCCCTCTTCTACTGTCTTTTTCTTTTCAATTCTCTGTATCATCTATTCAACTTTTAACAACTTTTTCATCTTTGCCATTTTTTTCTTTGATTCTCTGTATTATCTGTTCAACTTTTGGCAACTATTTACGTCTTCACCTTTTTGTCTTCAATTCTCTTCAATTATCTATTCACTTTTTCATCGACATTTGACATTTTTGCCTATTTCCCTTCAACTTTTTGCCAACTTTTTACTGTACATCTTTGCCTTTTTCTCTTCAATTCTCTGTATTATCTCTTCAACTTTTTGGCAACCTTTCAGGCCTAGCCTACATATTTTCCTTTTTTTCTCTTCAATTCTCTGTATTATATTCAACTTTTTGGCAACCTTTTAGGCCTAGCCTACATATTTTCCTTTTTTCTCTTCAATTCTCTGTATTATATTCAACATTTTTTTCAAATCTTTTCCTATTTCAACTATTTCCTATTTCAACATTTTTAAACAAATTTACACAAAGCAACTTTTTATGTAATCATCAACAACGAACCATTTGACGCAGCCAAAGGCTGCGTCCACCTTTTATCACTAATTTAACTACTGATACGGGCCATGTTCATTCGAACTGTCATCAACTATCTTTTTTTTTTCAACTATTCAATAATCACCCATTCATCAACATTAACAATAGCCACTGCTAACAACTCCCATGATGACCTAGCAATATATCAACCAACAAGATCAATGTAGCAACCAACATATCCGCCCTCGCAATGGCCTAGTAACAACCTCAGACACCCCTATGGCAATTGACATAGCAACCAACATGCTAAACATGGCAAACAGCATAGCAACCACCATATCCGCCCTAGCAACAGCCTAGCAACTGCCTCCAGCAGCCTTGCAATGTCTTTAGAACCACTCCATCAATAATGATATAGCAATGAACATGGCAACCAACATGATCAACGTAGCAACCAGCATAGCAACCTACATGTCCACCCTAGCAACTGCCGAACAACAACCTTAAGCACCAATGCCACCTTCCAGGAAGCACTTCCACAATGACCTAGCAATGAACATTGCAACCAACATGATCAACGTAGCAACCACCATAACTTACCTGGCAACAGCCTAGCAACAACCTCAAGAAGCCCTGCAATGTCCTAGGAACCGCTTCCACACTGATGACCAAGCACTAGACATAGCAACCAACATGATCAATGTAACAACCAGCATAGTAACCACCATATCCGCCCTAGCTACGGCCTAACAACAACCAAAAGTACCCTTGCAATCAACATAACAACCAATACAGCAACCAGCACCATTTTCTTTTTTTTTTCAACTATTCAACAACATGATCAAGGTAGCAACATTTTCTTTGCTACTTGACTAGTAACTTTGATTGCCTAAACAAGTTTCCTCTTTACTTTTCTACTTTTTCTCTACTATCACTTTCTAAGTGTACTTTTTTAAACGTTTGCATGCACTGTGTAATTCCTTGGAATTGCAAATCTAGTTATTATTATTATTCTTCAATGCTCGCTTTTTCTCAATAACCGTTTCACCTAGAAACTTCATTCAAACTTCATCTCGTAGGTCTCGATTTGTGTTGTTATGCTATGACATTTCACTTTTCTACTATTTTTACTTTTTCTACTATCTGCGATAAACGAGCGAAAAAAGTGCTTTTTTTCACAAATTATGGAATTTTCAGAGTTCCACAACAGAATTCTACTTCCTATTGTTGCTACCTTAACTACTGTAAACATTCTATTGTTGCTTTCTTGACTACTGTAAACATTCCAGAGAACTTTCAGCAGACTAGTGGAACTTCTAGGATTCTATTTCCACGAACATTCTGTTATCTGCTGTATTAACCTTTCCAGTTCATTTCTATTAACCTAATGGGCTATTTAAGCTTATTTCACTTCCATTTGCTGAGGCAAAGGGCTCGCGAAGCGAGCCTCTTTGCCTTTTCCCTCTTCTACTGTCTTTTTCTTTTCAATTCTCTGTATCATCTATTCAACTTTTAACAACTTTTTCATCTTTGCCATTTTTTTCTTTGATTCTCTGTATTATCTGTTCAACTTTTGGCAACTATTTACGTCTTCACCTTTTTGTCTTCAATTCTCTTCAATTATCTATTCACTTTTTAATCGACATTTTACATTTTTGCCTATTTCCCTTCAACTTTTTGCCAACTTTTTACTGTACATCTTTGCCTTTTTCTCTTCAATTCTCTGTATTATCTCTTCAACTTTTTGGCAACCTTTCAGGCCTAGCCTACATATTTTCCTTTTTTTCTCTTCAATTCTCTGTATTATATTCAACATTTTTTGCAACTTTTTTTCCACATCTTTTCCTATTTCAACTATTTCCTATTTCAACATTTTTAAACAAATTTACACAAAGCAACTTTTTATGTAATCATCAACAACGAACCATTTGACGCAGCCAAAGGCTGCGTCCACCTTTACCACTAATTTAACTACTGATACGGGCCATGTTCATTCAAACTATCATCAACTATCTTTTTTTTAACTATTCAATATCACCCATTCATCAACATTGACAATAGCCACTGCTAACAACTCCCATGATGACCTAGCAATATACATAGCAACCAACAAGATCAATGTAGCAACCAACATATCCGCCCTCGCAATGGCCTAGTAACAACCTCAGATACCCCTACAATGTCCTGGGAACCAGTTCCACAATGATGACATGGCAACTGGCATAGCAACCAACATGCTCAACATGGCAAACAGCATAGCAACCACCATATCCGCCCTAGCAACAGCCTAGCAACTGCCTCCAGCAGCCTTGCAATGTCTTTACAGCCACTCCAGCAATAATGATATAGCAATGAACATTGCAACCAACATGATCAACGTAGCAACCAGCATAGCAACCTACATGTCCACCCTAGCAACTGCCGAACAACATCCTCAAGCACCAATGCCACCTTCCAGGAAGCACTTCCACAATGATGACCTAGCAATGAACATTACAACCAACATGATCAACGTAGCAACCACCATAACTTACCTGGCAACAGCCTAGCAACAACCTCAAGAAGCCCTGCAATGTCCTAGGAACCGCTTCCACACTGATGACCAAGCACTAGACATAGCAACCAACATGATCAATGTAACAACCAGCATAGTAACCACCATATCCGCCCTAGCAACGGCCTAACAACAACCAAAAGTACCCTTGCAATCAACATAACAACCAATACAGCAACCAGCGCCATTTTCTTTTTTTTTTCAACTATTCAACAACATGATCAAGGTAGCAACATTTTCTTTGCTACTTGACTAGTAACTTTGATTGCCTAAACAAGTTTCCTCTTTACTCTACTTTTCTACTTTTTTTCTACTATCACTTTCTAAGTGTACTTTTTTAAACGTTTGCATGCACTGTGTAATTCCTTGGAATTGCAAATCTAGTTATTCTTATTATTATTATTCTTCAATGCTCGCTTTTTCTCAATAACCGTTTCACCTAGAAACTTCATTCAAACTTCATCTCGTAGGTCTCGATTTGTGTTGTTATGCTATGACATTTCACTTTTCTACTATTTTTACTTTTTCTACTATCTGCGATAAACGAGCGAAAAAAGTGCTTTTTTTCACAAATTATGGAATTTTCAGAGTTCCACAACAGAATTCTACTTCCTATTGTTGCTACCTTAACTACTGTAAACATTCTATTGTTGCTTTCTTGACTACTGTAAACATTCCAGAGAACTTTCAGCAGACTAGTGGAACTTCTAGGATTCTATTTCCACGAACATTCTGTTATCTGCTGTATTAACCTTTCCAGTTCATTTCTATTAACCTAATGGGCTATTTAAGCTTATTTCACTTCCATTTGCTGAGGCAAAGGGCTCGCGAAGCGAGCCTCTTTGCCTTTTCCCTCTTCTACTGTCTTTTTCTTTTCAATTCTCTGTATCATCTATTCAACTTTTAACAACTTTTTCATCTTTGCCATTTTTTTCTTTGATTCTCTGTATTATCTGTTCAACTTTTGGCAACTATTTACGTCTTCACCTTTTTGTCTTCAATTCTCTTCAATTATCTATTCACTTTTTCATCGACATTTGACATTTTTGCCTATTTCCCTTCAACTTTTTGCCAACTTTTTACTGTACATCTTTGCCTTTTTCTCTTCAATTCTCTGTATTATCTCTTCAACTTTTTGGCAACCTTTCAGGCCTAGCCTACATATTTTCCTTTTTTTCTCTTCAATTCTCTGTATTATATTCAACATTTTTTGCAACTTTTTTCCACATCTTTTCCTATTTCAACTATTTCCTATTTCAACATTTTTAAACAAATTTACACAAAGCAACTTTTTATGTAATCATCAACAACGAACCATTTGACGCAGCCAAAGGCTGCGTCCACCTTTTATCACTAATTTAACTACTGATACGGGCCATGTTCATTCGAACTGTCATCAACTATCTTTTTTTTTTCAACTATTCAATAATCACCCATTCATCAACATTAACAATAGCCACTGCTAACAACTCCCATGATGACCTAGCAATATATCAACCAACAAGATCAATGTAGCAACCAACATATCCGCCCTCGCAATGGCCTAGTAACAACCTCAGACACCCCTATGGCAATTGACATAGCAACCAACATGCTAAACATGGCAAACAGCATAGCAACCACCATATCCGCCCTAGCAACAGCCTAGCAACTGCCTCCAGCAGCCTTGCAATGTCTTTAGAACCACTCCATCAATAATGATATAGCAATGAACATGGCAACCAACATGATCAACGTAGCAACCAGCATAGCAACCTACATGTCCACCCTAGCAACTGCCGAACAACAACCTTAAGCACCAATGCCACCTTCCAGGAAGCACTTCCACAATGACCTAGCAATGAACATTGCAACCAACATGATCAACGTAGTGTGACCCAGAGGGTGAATTTAAGGGTCTTGGCTAAAGACTACGCCACCTGGGGCCTTTCACCTCAAGATGTATTGATTTCAGTTTTAGTTATCTCTGAAAACCCAATGACAAGGCAACACAGATACGCTAGTAAATACAGAGACGTGAAGTTTCAGTCAAAATAAAGAATGTTTATTAATAAAGAGATGTAAAAATAAAAATTGTTTAATCACACCTTTCTGTTTATTTGATTTATTTTATACGGAGGCACTTTGTTCGCAAGGGTGGGAAACACTCATACGGCACAGGGGAAGTAAGGGCTGCCACCATAACACTGGATACCAATTAATGCTATATTAAATAAAGCAGTTATGGAATGGAGGGGGGGGTAGGTTACCTGTCCTGGAAGAGTGAGGCCGACACACCACACGTGCTCTTGGTACTGGTGCCTATCCACACAAACACACACGCACGCACACACAAGTATAATACTGCAAAAATAAGTGATTACAGCAAATGGTGAGGTGCTCGTTTACCACTACAAGTACTTTGTGAAGTGCGCGAAGAGGAGGACTCAGATCCGGCGACCTGCCCCGTTGAACAGCTGAACTGTCAGAGAAGACAAGGAAAATTGGTTAAACCTAGATGTAAG
>JAODXP020005002.1:0-45364 GCA_027497455.2 Sardinella longiceps | reverse complement strand
GTGTTTTAGCACAGGTGTTAATTCTCAACACCAGTCCATAGGCAGCTTTTCGAGGGGAAAAAAAAATAAATAAATAAAAATAAAAAAGATATTATATTTATATAAGAGAATAGGTAAATGAGAAAAAAGGAGAAAAGACTAGTTAGAAAATTAGACAATTAATATAGGCATTGTTGTTTAGACTTGAGCCATATTTTAAGTCTTTTCCTAATTCATTCTTGCTAGTCTCTAGTTTTAATTCAGTTGGTAAGGAGTTCCAGAGTTTGGCCCGCTTTACAGAGATAGCAGTCTGACAGAAAGATGTCTTACATCTTGGGATAAGACAATCACCACAGGTAGATGCTCTTGTGGTTGCTTTATTTGAGCTTTGACATCTAGTAGCCATTTTAGAAAACAGGCTCTACACATGATTGTGTAGACATTTAAAAAAGAAAGTAAGATTGCTGAAATTTATAAATTTTTCGAAGGTGAGAAGGTTACATTTTCTTAAAATGTGAGTGATGCCATTTCATTGGTTTCTGGTCTAAGATTTTTATTGCTTGCTTGTATATCAAGACTATAGGTTTTATTGTAGTCGGGGAAGCCTGTGACCATGATGTGATACAGTATGAGAGATGAGACAGAATCATGGCATGCATGTATAGCTTTGCAGCTTGGTGTGACAAATTCCTTCTAATAAAGCGAAAACAAGGTTAAGTCTGACCTTGTTACAGATGTACTTAACCTGACTTTCAAATTTTAGGTGTCTATCCAGGATAATGCCTAAGTACTTCACTTTAGTTACTACTTCAGTGATATCTTTGATTTTGACCACAAAAGTGTCATGATCAGGCCTGTTATGTATGGAGAAGCATATGGACACAGTTTTTCTTAACATTAAGAGTCAAATGAGAGGTTTCAAGCCATTTAGAGACATTCAGTAATGCATGTGTCAGATGCTCGTCTGCCAGTGTAGGTGTTTTAGTGGACACATAAATAATGGTGTCATCAGCATACATCTGGCAATTGACACCTGGACAGCAGCTAGGTAAGTCATTTATACATTGAGAATTTAATGAGCTTGGACCTAATTTGCATAAAAATAAAAAATAATTCAGAAAACTTCCAATACAAAAATCTTATGTTTTAGGTCCCTAATAACTTGGAGAAGTTTCATAATGCTGCCTATTAATCAAATTTTTTTTGCCTATTTAAGTGTGCCCTCTCGCCTTAACTAAAATCTTTACACAAAAATGGCATTTTATGTTTATTTGGGTTGTATGTATCTAATATTTAAATATGATTCATGATCCGAAACAACAGACAGGTAGTGTGGTTTTCAGAAAGCCAACAAGGCATAAATTGGGTTTTCAGGTTCTTTTTCACATGAAAATGTCTGTATATCTCGCATGTTTATTTCATGTTTGGCATAAAGATAATCTAACCTGTGTCGTACTTACCTCTGGAGCTGCATATCATCAGCTCTTTGTGCTAGCAAGCTCAGTGTGGCCAAACTGCCTGTTATCAGTGCTTCCTTTTGCACAGTTCTACAGTTGTAGGTTAGATCTATTAGCTGAACCAGTCGCTTGAACAGAGGATGCTGGGGGAATTTTTGCTCTCCTCTTCCTCTTTCTGACTCTACTCTTTCTTTAGATGTCCCTGGCTGCTGATTGCTCGGCCCAGCACTAGATTGTTCCATTGCCTCCATGTCAAAGCCAACCTCCTGTGATGGCTGGGACAGCAGAGCTTGAACAGCCTCATCACTCTGGGACACAATGAGGCGAACAGCTTTCAGGGAGGCTAGAACAATATCCTCTTGGGCCACCAGTGTTTCCTCCATGTTGGAAGAGAGAGTGCTCACAGAAGAGCCTGAGAGTGAAATGCTACGCACAGGACTTTTTACAGAGTTGTCCATAGCCTCCAGTGTCTGACAGAAGGTACCGATATGGTGCTCCAGTAATGGCAGAAGGTGCACTGCACCTGGGCAGCTCCTTGGTGAAACAAGATGATCATCTGTGTTGAACTTGAGGTGTGTAGAATACCCCAAAGCTAAAGAACTCAGGCCAGACATGGCCAGGCTCTGTAGCTGGTTGAAGTGAGCATGAAGTTGGTTTTGAACACGTTCATCTCTAGAGGAGGAGGAGGGGGAGGAGGAGGAAGTGCTGGAACCGCATAAGGATCCTCTGAAAATGCAAATAGAAAATGGACAGAATTCACACTGAGGGCTTGTTTACATGTTTACATTTCTTAAATTGCATTTACACAAATCCAAAAAATCCAGTATTTTAATATATCTCCACTTTGGATGCAATAAAAAAAAAAAATCTGTTCGAGGTGGCGTAATCTCCATTTATGTATAAACAAATGGCCCATCTGTTTATAAAAATATCTAGATACTGTACGTTAAACAATCCCTAAAACTTTATCTGAACAATCACTTTTTAATGCTACTTTTTTATTGGGTTATTCACCAGCATCCACCATCTGGAGTTACATATGTAGGCGAAAGCAATTTGAGATCTGTAAATGCATTGTCGTAATCTGGCATTCCCACTGTTAGCATTATCTTAGCATTGGCACTGAACGCAGAGTAGCAGTGCAAATTAAGACAAAGCAATTTGCTAAGCAGACACAGACTTGGAGTAGCCTAGAACTCTAGACATACTCAAGCGGTAGCAAATTGAATTTACTCAGCGAGTACGTCTAGCCATCAGCCATAGGTTGTACTCAGACATCGGTGGTGTCTGAGCTGTTTAAATCCAAACGCAACACTCTAGGTTGTATTCAGACATCGTGGTGTACAACATTCTATCTGGACAGGGAGTCATTGGGCAGGCTTAGCGTTGTGGCCAGACTATACATTTTGAGATTTTTTTTTTTTTCATTTTCTCTAATTTCAGTAAATTATTATCTTTTTTAGTTCAGTTTTATCCTATGAAGTACTGACAAAATTTCTCCCAAATTCCATATACATTTTCATTTCGAGTATTTATTTATTTATTTTTTTTTTGAGAAGTGCTTTGATTCTGCTGCAGCTACATTTCTATGTCTGAATGAATTCCTCTACCAACCGGTCCCAAAGGGAGGCGAAAGTGAACCAGCCCTTTTGAATTTTGATGACAGGGCCGTAGCTACAATAGAGGTCACCGAGGTCCGGACCTCGGTAATTTTGAAGAGATGAAAATACATTTTCATCTAAAATATGTACTGTACAAAAATAAGAATAACATTAAAACATAAATGTAAAAAAGTACAAAATGTGTTTCTGTCTTTATCTGTTTCATGCTCAATCTTGAGAGAGATTGCAGAGTAGGCAGGGCGTAATGTGCGAGTGTGATTTAAGAGGAGTAAACGCAATCTATTAGCCTACATGGTTACCATTAATTCTTTAAAGCAGCACAGTTGTAGCAAATATCGTGAACACTGCGCTGCAAAATCTATGTGTTTTTGAAATGATAGTCTACAGTTTTGTGCAAGGGTGTTAAACATTGACCTGTGTTGTTTGTCTGTTTCGTGCGTGCGTCTTGTAAGAGAACCCATGCAGAGGCGCGCTCGCAACTTGCGAGTTCGCGACCTCAGGGGAGTTAAGCAATGCAGTAGACACTCTTTTCTCAAGATAACCATCAGCACAACTTGCATGAAACTGTCAAATTACATTACACGAAGCAGCGCAATTGTACCCTTGCACTTTTACTCTATATTGTTGTAGCCTACAGTACTTTGTTAGGGCAGGCTATGCGATTGCGCGACTCCCAAAAGAACGCAGCTCTCGACACAGCGAGACCATTCTAGAGTCTGTGCTTGGTAACCATCAGCGCACTTTCATAAAGCGGTTAAAATTTAGTCTGTGGGTTTTTGAAGCAGTTATTTACACATTTGTTTGAGAACTTTAATGAATCATTTGGTAAGTCAAACCAATATGTGTAAGAAGTGTTCTGATTTGATTTTGATTTATCGATAGAAATCTGGACAAGGCTCTGACATAGTTGAGTTTGAGGTTTGTATAGGCCTGGTATTTTACAAAGCTAGCCTACACACAATGTCTGACAGCCCTGACAATGTTTCACGTTTCAAACTTTAAATTGGTAATAAAAAAAAGACAAATAAAGCCAAGTGTGTTTGCTTTTTAAATCAAGTATCCATACATTGTTTAAAACTTAGGCTAAATCTCAGTTTAGCTTATTACTAATTCTAATGTAATATTACCTATTTCTCAGAAAACAAGCTGCAGAGAACAGGGCAAAAATGTCAAAACGATTAAAACAAAATACATTAGATGCTTTTCTGGCAAAGAAGTCTAATCAGTCCCATGGTGAAGAAATGGAGAAAGAGGGAGAACAGGAAAGAATGGATGATGATGACTGTGATGGACGCAGCCGTGTCCACACATTTTGAACACTTTAAAGACTGGTTGGTTTCCCCGTCTTATATATATTCATTTGTATTTTGTTCAATTACGCATGTTTTCATATGCAACACACATTTACACTAAACCAAGTAAAAATACACAGTCTTTTGATTTCATATAACATACTTTATTTTACAGTTTATAATCACACAATTGAGTGCACGCATTTGAGTTGATTATTTTCTGTTAAAGTTAAGTTTGTTTGTTATCACCTCCATTGGCCATGCGGTCTGAAAAGCAGTGTCCGTCTGCATATCCCGTCAGGGTAAAACGTCCAAGTGTCAAGACGGGCTGAAAGGTTCCGCAAGCTTATAAAGACTTTAGCATGTTCCAACTGCTCTCCTTGTCATGGGGGGATGCAGAGTTTCTTGCTTCTTTCGGTCTTTGTTTGTATTTAGCCATTTTGTGTTTATTCATTTGTTGTTGTTTACATTGTCTATTAATGTCTGTAGAAATTCATATTTGTTTTTGAGTAACTTTATAATGTTTTTGTGTTGATTGATTTTGTAATTTCCCCTTTTTAATTAATTATGGTTTGATCCTTTTGTATTTAAGTTTCTCCTTTGTGTTAATGGAAGAGGGACCAAAAAGGGAGATCATGATGAGACGCTGATGGAGTGTTAAGTTATTATACTTTAGTTCTGATTTGGTACCTTATGTTGGGCCTGGAACTTTATGTTTATTTCATTCAGTTGTAATATTACTATTATTTGGGGAAAATAAACCCAGTTTTGTGAATCTTTTAAATTTGTGTCTCGTGCCTGCTGCTCGATCCCTCACAATGACAGAGAGAATAGGGAAAGTGAGGATGAATACAGGGAGGAGAGGCATTCAGAGATGGATGAAGAACAGAGGAGGGTAGAGAGCAGAGAGACGGAGTGAGCAGGGAGGAAGAAAACCAAGAAATAGAGGCAGAAGAAATGAGAATTTCTAGCACTATGCATCCCTTTGGCCCTGTTAGGATGAAAAATAAAATCAATAAAGGTCACACACTTACAGATGGAGACAAAGAAAGCTTACTTCAAAACAGGTGGTTAGCTCCAGAAAGACATAGCTATCCCCATCGTATATTTGGAGGTAAGCACCTCAGGTACAATGCTCAGTGGGAGCAAAAATATTCATGGCTCCGCTACTCACCATGTGAGGATTCAGTGTACTGTGCATATTGCCTCTGTTTTAACAGAGTGAAGGGGTCAAACTTTAGCTTTCTTTCAAAGGGCTTTACAGACTGGAAGAATGCAGTTGGAGAGAAAAGAGGCATGATCCCAAAACATAGCCAGTCAGAGGGACATCAGAGGGCCACAGAATTGGCTGATAACTTCATGTCAATTGTAAAGGGCCAAAAAAAGGATATCAGCTCTGTTATTGACAAAGTATCAAGAGAAGGTCATAGCTAACCGCAATGCACTGCTTTCCATAATAGATGTCATTGTGTGCCTGGGACAAAGAAATGTGGCCTTTCGAGGGAACTGGGAGGGAAATGCTGAAAATGGGAATTTCAACCATTTTGTTAATTGGAAAGCACGCTTTGAAAGCTCTCTGAAGAAACATATGGAGACGGCTCCCAAAAATGCGAAATACCTCTCCCCTCAGATACAAAATGAACTAATATCCTGTTGTGCGGAGGATATAAGAGGGACCCTCATTGGCAACATTAAAAAGGCCCGTTTCTTCACCATATTGGCTGACGAGTCAATGGACATAAGTGGCACGGAGCAGATGCCACTTTGCATCTGGTATGTGTGTGAGGAGGGAGAGAGCTCTGAAATCAGAAAAGATTTTCTTGGATTTTGCCCTCTACCCCGACAAGATGCAAAGACAATATCTTCGGTAATCCTTCAGCAGCTTACAGAATGGGGACTTAACTCACAATTCTTGAGAGGACAAGGGTACGATGGTGCATCAACAATGAGTGGACATATAAGTGGAGTACAGAGGAGAATTCGGGATATTTATCACAGGGCAATGTACACTCACTGTAGGAGCCATGCACTTAATTTGGTGGTGGTGCATGGCTGTTCGGATATACCGGTAGTGAGGAACACCATGTCAATCATTGAGGAAATTGCAGTGTTCTTTTCAGGTTCAAGTGTCAGAAAAGATGCTTTGGAGGCACAAACCAGGACAGAAGGACACGCAAGAACATCAGGGATCCCCCTCATGAGTGATACTAGATGGAGCAGCAGATCCACCACACTGAATGCCTTTGTGGATAAGTTCACTGCAGTGCACTCTGCATTGGAGACCCTGGAGACAGAAACATCTTCTGTTTCTGGCAAGGCCAGCACTCTCCGACCATTATCACTGCAGTAATGGTACACAGAATTCTTGGATACATACATCCACTCACCAAACAGCTACAGGCTACAAACTTAGACATCCTCACTGCATATGAGGAAGCAAGGAATTTGCAGGAGGTAATAGCCAACCAAAGATGTGACGAAGGCTTCAGGCTGTGCTTTGACAAAGCCACCGCATTGGCTGAGTCAATAGGTGTTGTCCCATCTAAGCGCAGAATAGCTGTGAAACAAACATACAGATCAAACATCTCCACCCAATCAGTCGAGGACCATTACAGGATCAATCTTTTCTACCCCTTCATTGATTACATCACTACTCAGTTGGATGAGAGATTTTCCAAATGTAATGAGCCCCCTATGCTTGCATCTTGGTGCCATCTTCCTTGAAAAAACTCACACCCCAAAGAGAAGATGAACTGATTCAGTGGTACCATGAAGACCTCCCTGACCCAGACACTGTCCGGCAAGAAATAGAACGGTGGAGACATAGATTTCAAGGTGTTGAAGAAGGGCCTCTTCATACATCTGCACTGGAAGTTGTTCAAATGCAGAACATGTCTTTCTTCCCAAACATACAATGTATGTTGAGAATCTTCCTGACCTTGCCAGTGACAACTTGTGCCTGTGAAAGATCGTTCTCAGCAATGCGAAGGCTTAAAACATGGCTTAGGTCCACCATGTCTGATGACAGATTGACAGGCCTAGCAATGATGCATGTGCATCAGAAAGTGGAAGTGGACCAGGAGAAAGTCCTTAAACGGTGGGATGCCTCTGGTCACAGGAGGATTCAGCTAGCTTTTGATGAAAGAGGTTGTTGTTGAGATTTCTAAACCAACTTAAACCAATTGTCTGTGGTGCCATTTGCACCAATCATTTAATTCTGCCTAAATATTCTTTTTAATTTGTCATTTCAGTATGATCAGCTGAAGAAACCAGGAATCTGTGAATCTGACAGACAGACAGACAGACAGACAGACAGACAAACACACACACACACACACACACACACACACACACACACACACACACACACACACACACACACACACACACACACACACACACTTAGAGAGAGTTAGTCAAGGCAACTACTCGAGTTTAAAGTTACCCCTACTCATTATTCAATGAGGTGTATAGCCTTTTTTACCCTAATGTTTTTGTTTGTGTGTGTAGATGTAAGAGATGCCTGATTATTCTATATTTTAGTTATACATTGTTAAAGGTCAAACATCATAATTTCAGAAATATACCTCATGTGTGATGTATAAATCAGCCCTCTCATATGCCAGACAGATAGACAAACACACACACACACACACACACACACACACACCAACTAAGAGAGAGTTAGGCAGTGTTTAAGGCAACTATTCAAGTTTAAAGTTACTTCTACTTATTATTCAATGAGGTGTATAGCCTATTTTTTTTACCCAAGTCTTCTTGTTTACGTGTGTAGATGTCTAATGAGAGTCTAATTAGACGTCTAATTATTCCATATTTTAGTAATACATTGTTAAAGTTTCCTTTATTCAGTTCAAACACAAATAAAAGTAATTTCAGAAATATACCTCTTGTGTGATGTATAAATCAGCCCTCTCATATAAGTATAAGGCAAAAAAATTTCACTTTGGACCTCGGTCATTTCAAAATGCTGGCTACGGCCATGTTTGATGATGACCTTGTCTTTCATCTATTAAACAAGTTCATACCAATTAAGATGTCTAAATTACTTCCATCCTTTTTATTGTAGTCTGTATTTGCTCAGCAATAGGCTACTAGTCCCTGCCAAGTGGGCTATTACATGTCGGCTATTACCCCCGAAAAGTTAATTCCCGTTAGATACGGGCTGAAATGTGTGCCACCAGCAAATTAATTTGATTCTTTCATATTTGAATTTGAATTGTAAAACTATATAATTTAAAATTTGAATCCCAATCTAAAATTGCAATGTTTAATTTGAATCATCACATTGAAGTTAATTGAACAGAATCTGGAAAGCTTAATTTGAAATTGAATTTATTAGTTTGAAACTGAAATCCAACACAAAATCCACTGAACTCACTTTATATCTTCACATTCAGCTCTCCAAATTCAAATTCAGTTCTCCAAATTCAATACTATGCACCCCCAATGGCTGTTCCAGTCACCAGCTGGTCAATCGTGCATCTTTACAGTATAATAAAAAGGACCCCATGAAGAATCTCCTACACTACCTTTAACTCTAACTAAAATGCTACTTTCAATAATGAAATGAAAGACTATGAGCAAAGATATACATACGGGCAGATGTACTTGTGCTGAGAGAGGAATCCAGACAATGAGTCCGGGCTGATGCATAGAAGATGACAGAGACCCAGGGAGCTAGGGTCCAATGGATGCTGCAGTAACAAATTTAGCAACACCGCCCCTGCATTTCGACAGAGAGGATCAGTTAGGGGACCAATGGGGACAGCCTTACCATGGGTTACACGTGCTACTTACAATTATGGGTGTTGACAAAACAATGAAGAATATCCTAACATGCTGTGTTGAACCTCAAATATATTTGTCTTGTTCCTTACCGTTTTTTTTTTTTCTTTTCTTTTCTTATTTACTTTTTTGCTACTATTGTGAGTTAACATTTTGCCAGTTTATCTTCTACAAATGGAACTATGGAATATGTAAAAGCGGTGTAAATTCACTGAGGGGACTTTTTTCGATTATTGACTGATGGATAATACACTTTCACACTTAAACTACTTTTCAGAATAACTACTTTTACTACTAAACGCTGAGCTTGACCATTTTAGCTAGACTAAACTAGACTACAGTATATGCCAGGGGTCGTCAACCAGTTGATCTTGGTACTTTCCCCGTAGATTCTGAAAATATTACAGAAAATATTAGGACTGTACAAACTATATTTATCCAACAGAATATTTATTATTATTTTGTTAGTCCAATTGTTTTAGATTTGAAGACTCACTTCTTGTTGACATCACTCCGCCACCCATGCGCAACGTTAAGTAAGTCGTTTTAATTTGTATGAACAAAGATCACTAATAGGGCCCTCAGGCCTCCCTGTACACAGCTTTGTTTTCTATATAGTGACAGAATTTGATTCTGCTGATGTGGTGGAAAAACAGACTCACCTTGCTGTAGATGTTGGGGCGGGAATATATCTGTAGCTGCTTCTTTGTGGTGACTTTCTCTAGTTTGTTTTGCACCTAAATGTCAAAACACAGAACAACTTAATTTATGTTCAGTTTATATTTTAATCTAACAAATTAAACAATTCACTAATTTAACAATTCACTATGTGCCCTCCACCCAGGCTGAATCTCTAATTATTACAAACATATTACGTTAAATTTATTTATTGAAGGTCTCCAGAGACTATATCCAGCTGTTCTCCTCCGTTGACAATTTTAGGAATAGTTTTATCCCACTTCTTCGCGTACACAAAATGCCCATCACAGCCTAGGCTCAAAATGTGTCAAGTTTTTTTCTTGCTCCATAGACATCACAATATAGGCTACACCAAAGAATTTCAGTAACACTTTATTTGAAGGTACCGTCATAAGACTGACATGACACTGTCATTAACTATGTCATTAATATTACACCTCTTTGGGAACCTACCGTCTGTAACACATGACTTCAGTGGTGAAGGTTTCAAAGGCAACTGAGCTGTAAAAATCTCCTTGGTAATGAATGTACTGCTTCCTGGAGAATTATGAGGATCACGGTCATGCTGCAAAACTGCTCCGTAATTCATCTTTGGGCTAGAAACATAAAATATATATACTAGTACACAACTGAATTTTATTTGTAGAGTACCAAATACAATACAATTGCCTCAGCATTTGAGATGAGGAGCACCCAAGAGCAACGGGGAAAGGAAAAACTTTGTTTTTTTAAAGAAGAAACTTCTTTAAAATCCAGGTCTCAAGGGCTCAACTCAGCTGCCAGAGGCTAAACCCTCCAGGCCAAAGTAATGGCACTTATGACCGTCACAAACACCATCACATAATCAACGTCACTGGGCCCTTGTTGTAACTGACCTGTTTTTGGGTGTGGGTGTACTTAGGAGTTTCCCTCCTCTCTCAGAAAGCTTGTTTTTCATTTTGTTTATCTCTGCCTCTTTAAAATGAAGTTCAGACTGCAGGGACTGGATCTGCAAAAAAGAGAATTATCCATTTGATCAAAAATCATTATTTTCAAATAAAAATGATTATTTAAGGAAGTTCCCCTGCAATCTGCAATATTTGCTCGTTTAATTCACCAACATCTTAGTGCTTAAATTAACAATTTAGAGAATTGTTAAAGGCTTGATATAACAGTATTCCCCGTGTCTGCCAGTGCACACATGATCGGTGAAGCCACACAAATTCGACAGAAGCGCCATTTTGGCATTCTCCCAAATGGTACTGGCGCCATGGCGCTGGCAACGACATGGCTCAAACTTACAAGCAGTGAGCCTATGCATGCTGCTGACTGTTGTTGAGTGGACTGTGTCACTGTGTCAAATAGAAAAAGAATTACATCTCTCAAGAAAAGTTTGGACCCGATATCTAAAGTCAGTTTTTTGGAATATGGGTTGTTCCGGTTATGATGTGGACATGAGAAGTCGCAGAACCCATGTGCTCTGGTGAAACATTTTAAAGGAATAGTCCACCTCTTTATGAAAATTGGTTATTCACCTCCTTACTCTGAGTTACATATGTGGGTAAAAGCATTTTGGTGTCATTGCTTGTATTTTCCTAGTATGGCATTACCAATTTTCCCCATTTTTTAGCTTTAGCTTAGCATAGGCGCTGGAATGCAAAGTTGCCAGATAGCAATTCTTTGGCAACTTTACTTTCCAGTGTCTATGCTAAGCTTAAGGTAAAATTGGGGTTGCCAGACTAGGACGCATGCACTGAGACCAAAATGCTCTTACCCACGTATGTAACTCCAGGTAAGGGAGTCAATAACCAACTTTCATAAAGAAGTGGACTATTCCTTTAAATGTATATATGCTCGTCTGATTTGGCAATAATTGACGACTACCATGTTTAGGTTCACACTGCTGGCTTTACAGGTAAATCCAACACAAAATGCTGCAAGTAGCAATCTTTCTGACTGGTTTATCTTCGTCGCAAACATTGTTTCTTGCCATCAATAGTTTAGTAGGGAAAGGAGTTGTGGCAAAAATTTGCTCCATGAGGTTAATAATGTGGTACCGTTTTTAAAGTATTTCCAATATCAAGTGTGTAAGCGTGAACCAAAACATGGCGGTCCAAAAAAACCTAACCCACTTCCTGAACTCAATAGGTGAGATGGTTTCCCAGATATTACCGTTTAAAAATGGCCTTTCAGGGTGTGATGCCAAATAAATGCCCTAAAGGCATCTAATTTATTCTTCATGAAATATTTGTACTAAGAAAACTATTGACAGTAGAGAGCTAAATCTTCTTACAAGACTTTTTTCAGATGGTATGACTCAAGAACGTGAGTGATATCAGGACAGAAGGATTATTTAGGCTAAATTTGGCTTAACAAAGATTTTAACACATCTATGCTTTGAGAAGTTGATGCATTAACTGAGGAAACAGCTATGGGTCAGTGGGAGTTGAATGCTTCATGATAGAAAAGGGTGAGGAGGGTGCTGTTGTGCATCTCTGTGTAGTTGCCATGGTTGTGAATGGCCCAGCTGACCTGCGTGTCTGGTGTGGTGCTAGCCTGGCGAATGCCAAACTAAAATCACAAGTGATATTTAGTCTTGGGACCTACCTATTGCATTTCTCGTAGCGGAAGCATCGTTTAAAATTGTCCATAGCCGTTTATTGGGCGCTACGAATGTCTATCATAGCGTCTGTACATACCTTGGAGCCAATACCAGAGCCACCACATGACGTAAAATGCAATCGAGGGCCGTACAAATCCCTTTTTGTTCTGCGATTGGATACTGAAACCAGGCGAGAAAAACGGCCATGGTCACCATGCTCCTCTTCAGAGTGAAATGAAATAAGCGTGCAAAGGAGTAGAGGTCGACCGATATATCGGTGTGGCCAATATATCGGCCGTTTTTGGACCATTTGTACTTTAAATTGTGCACTTCAGGTTCCCTTTATTTATTTTTTAGCCTAGTCATATCCACGGCCAGACAACGTTCGATAAGATGCCAAAGCTACAGCCTGTTTTGGCAAATTCTAACGTCTAGTATACTTTAATCATAAACTGTTAATATTAGTTTTGTACATACAACAGGCCAACGTTCTAAATGCATTGAAATTATTTTCCTTTGCTGTGTTGTGGAATATTTAATTTAAGGAGTAGCCTAGTCTAGGCTATTTCAATTTAAGCTTGGAAACCATTTCAGAGATAACGTTATTTTGAACCTCTTCACTCTGCACTTGTTATAACAAGCAGCCGTTTTGGATGCTCTCGCTAAATTATCTGTTAAATATAGGGTATGCGACGATGACTTTCCTTCCATTTTAAATTATGTAGACTGTGTGTTTGTCAAGTTAATTTATCGCCGGGCATTTATTTCAACCAACATTTTTCTGCTGCCGGTAATTTTTAATATTCTCCCATCACTGTCGATTCAGGTCTATTTTAGTCTGAAAGCACGAAATCAAGTTGTGGACAAATCAAACCGCAAAAAACGACGGCAATAATAATCAGTCAATAATCAGCAAGTCCGTAGTGCAATAGGCTATACCACAGGATATGGATTTCATGTACATCAGTGAATTATTTCAATGCTGTGCCAAGGGAAACTTTTTACTTTATTAACTTTGCTCACTTCGCAGCAAATCAGGGATTCTTTCATGACAAGTAGCCTAGGCCTATAGCTTGTTAAAGACGTAACAGCAGTTGTCGGTTTTGGAGCACACGATGCATCAGGCTTAATTTAACGCCAAAACTTTCCCAAATAGCCTGTATTAGTAGTGGTGGGTCCCACCTGATTTTACCACTTGCTCAGTTTGTTGGTTTGAGTGAATGTGCATTCACTTCGTCTCCCCTCTTCTCCCTATCTCTGTGTGAGACAGCAGCCAGCGAATGGGCACTTGTCTTTACGTGCCATGCAAATGAACTCTATGACAGAATTAATGCACATACAATTTCCATGTTTTTCATGGTTATTTAGGACTAGGTGTGAAATATAGGCTTAGTTTCAAAATGCATAGCCTAGTCATAGAGTGAAGAAACATGAAAACTCACATGAAGAAAAAAAAAAAAAAAATTTTTTAGATTACTCATTAGGAGTAGGCCTGGCTAATTCATGAGAATTGTAATCCCCTTAATTCAATCCTGTATCTCGTGATTGATGTTTTTTACAACTTTTACAGATATTCAGTAGGCAACTCAATGTGTTCCTTTTCATGGAATTTGGAAATATTATCTCTTTTATATAAATCTGTCAATTAGCAGTCCAGTAAAATAGCTGAAAAAATGTACAATACCGGCCCACAATATCGGCCATATATCGGTTATCGGCCACCCAGAGGCAATAAATATCGATATCGGTATCGGCCCCCCAAAAAGCATATCGGTCGACCCCTACAAAGGAGCATGGGAACTCCCAGGCTAGTGTGGTGCACGCCTGTTGCCAAAAAAACACACAGATTTCTTCTGAAAAATGTTGCACCAGTAGGTAGACTAAATTTAGTCTAGTGTTCCTTCCGTCCTTGCAACACATATGACAAGTGTTGTGAATGACCTACACTCAATATTTGCACCACTTAAAAAGAGAACGAAGAAACTAGAAAAAAACTGGCCCATGGTATATCACTCTGACTCACTAATTGAAGAAGCTGTGCGTACACTTTAAAGAAAATGGGACACAACTAAGCTGTGTGTTCCACCTTGCTTGGGGTAAAAGCTTAAAAGATATAGTATAAAAGGATTTAACAGTGCTTAAATCAGCATATATTATTCTTCACTCATTAATGAAAATACAAATAATCCTAATTTCCCTTTCAACACAATATCTTGTCTCACAAGTAGCAATAGTGACTCAGTCCATTCCAGTATCTGAGTAGTAATGTTTTTATGATTTTTTTTAGACTGGGCCATAGTGAGGGGAGGACATAGAGCAAGAGAGAGGGTGCGAGGAAATTTCCTGGTGAACCAGTAGCCTGTAAGTAACAGGCTACTGGCACACTGCCCTTTCACGCCTCTCCGCAGGCGTGGTTTAGTCAAAAGATGCTTGCACGTGGTTGGAGCAACCTCATATGAATGACATGACACTTCGACCACTCACGTTGAAGCTTTGTGACGTAGGACGTGTTGTCACGTAAGCGCCGCCAGGTCGGGAACCAAAACAGAAACGTCATACCCACTGAAATCCCTCCCTACGATCCTGATTCGTCGTGCTGCCCCGGTTATTTCGAAAACGGAGGAGGAGAGCGAATCACTGGTGTACGTCAACACATAGCTTCTGGTTCACCAGGAAAGCGAGGAAAGGAGAAATATAACAAAATCATTTTTTTTTTTTTGAAGTACCATCACTACCATTCAATATAAACTGGAATGTCGACATAAAAATATAAATCACTAACGCAGATTACTGTTTATCCCACCCACTCATGCCATTGCTGAATTGGAAGTTTGTCAAGCTGGTCTACCTTTTTTGAGAGCTCCTTTTCTTTCTCACTCTGGGCTTGAGCTTTTTCCCTCTCCTGGTGATACTGTGCCAGTCTCTGTTGCTCCTTCTCCTGATTAGCCACCCTGAGGGAGTCCCTTAAAACATGGATTTCTCCATTCTTCATGAGGATGTCCTCCTCCACCACCTTCAACTACCATACAAAGACATTAGAAGTTAATGTTCAAAATATCTTCCTGAACATCTTTTCCTGAACATAATTTGTCAGATGGCGGAAATAAGGTTCAATACACCTTTATTCAAGTTATAGGCCAATAATGCTATAATAAATTTATATTACAAAAACTTTATCCACTCTTGAAATACTGCTGTTGATTCATTCATAGAAATGGTACAGTTATTCTGCTAAATATCACCATAATTATTAGCTACATCACAAGTACAATTAGAAAAGCGCTCAGAGAGTGCAGACCTCCGCCAAGACACAATATACATTCCAGATCATGTTCTGGATCACCAATTTGCTACCAAAATTTAATCAGCTCTTGCTTGTCCCAATATACACATTGTCCGAACACTTCATCCAAATCCATGCAGTGCTGACAAACAGACAAACGGACAAACAAACAGACAAACAAACCAACGCGACCGAAATCATAACCTCCTTGGCGGAGGTAATAATAATAATGTAGCTACAGGAATTAGATTGCTAGAAAATACATACTTTTTCCAAAAGAGTAGCATGTTGAGCTTCCAACTGACTGTAGCTTTGTTTTCCATCCCTACCAGATGACTGTCCATTGCCTATGGAAAAGAGACCATTGTTATTATCATACTATTATTATAGTTAACAGGGGCCAACTAACAGTCAGCTGTTTAGCAACTTAAATTTAGCGAAAATTTACCAATTTTTAAAAACTTTTTGTTTACTTAACATCAGAATGTTTTCTATTTGTCTTTGGTCTTTAATAATCTGTCTAGTGATTTATCAACACCCTGGAGGGGGTTCACTTCAATGTGTCACTTGATCCACTTTCTCACAGGCAGTTTACAGTGGATTCTGAAGTTCACAGGTAACGTTAAAGCACACTTCTAATTTGAATCCTATCTCAAAAAGCAGCAATTGAAAGTGTCCTGTCTAGCTTGTACTGTCAGACATGTACATTGATTGTTTTACAGTAACATTAGATGACTTGTAGAATCAAAATTCAAAGTATTTCGCATAACCTACATTGTGAACCCCTGGACTTACCAGATGTGGTGTTATGTTTCAGACCAGTCTTGAATTTGCTGATTTCAACACCACTACTTGGCCCTGGATGGCTTGAGAGAGCAAACGTCCTTCTACCCTCAAGTTTATTATGTCCTCCTGGACATCTTACCGGATCAGTAGTTTTACCCATACTACCCCTGCTCTGGATGTTCCCAGTGATAGCTTGCGATGCTAAAACATCTATTTCATTAAAATCATCTTGAGTGAAATCTTCATCATCTGAAAATGGATCAGGACCAGCATCGTGGTGGTATTCCTTCAGTCGTTTACTTGGGGGATACTCCATCACTAACATAGGAGTGACGTGAGCGTTTCTGCAATAAAAGATGTACCACTAACGTTAACTTTAAGTTAATGTTTACAAACGTTACGTTACTTGATTTAACGTTAAAGTTGGCTAAACTGCAGCTGCAACAGTAACGTCCACTAGCGTTAACGTTAACCTAGTGAAGGACGTCGTGATTAACGTAACCGAAACTTACATTTTCTAGACTACAGTCGTTATATCTAAGGTGTTTTGCTAAAATTTTGCTAATTGAAAAAAACAGAGCTGTAATGAATGGGCAAGCATAAAGGCAAACAGCGTCAGATGCAGTTTGTTGGCTAACCGACTACTGAGCTTGTAATAGCTAGCTAAATGGCTAACAGTTACCTTTCAAAACAACGAAATCTGGACTCACTCCGTTACCGCATTGTTTTGATAATCACTACATTGAAGCAACCCTTGCAGTGCCTAAAAGCCTCATACGCAGCTGCATGATAATAATGACTGCCAGTAACTTTACTGGGTCTAACAACTAGACTGGTGCATGCCTCTTACACAGTAGGTACACTGCCAGTAAACTACCTAACCATGCAGTATGAGCACAATCAATCCACTTTGACCAATCATTGTAGTCGTACGGAAAGCTAGAAAGGACACAGTTTTTACGAAGCGTCATGTCGATTAGGAGGTTTGCCTCATTGAAGTGTTCAGTGCAAGTCCAAGATGCATGAAGCTTGCACTTGGGAGAATATTGGCCTGAGTGAGTTATAGCCCTAGTAGTCCAGGCAAAATAGCCCATTTTGGGGCCAAAAACAGGAGTAATTTTTCAGCTTAGATAATTTCTTGAAGGTGTCCAGAACTACATACTAAAAGTCCTAAGAAATCCTAGTTGAGGAAATGTTAAATTCTCATCAATCCGATATGTGTACCAATATGCCAGAATAGGTCTGAATAGGGCTATTTTTTTCTTTAGTCCTAAAATAAAAAATATATACTGAAAGTACTCATGAAAAGTAGCATTTTTTGTATTTTCAAGTTTTTCTGAAAAAATATTTTTATATGTAAATGGGCTATACACTAATCTGATTAGCTCCAAATACACCCATATAGTGAAGAGATAAGGAGGGTGGGACTTGTCTCAACTCATTATATATAATGAGGAGGGTTGGGCATACCTCAATGTCAAACCATGCCATGTTATAGAATATCCTGAGGGTGTTTGCTTTCAGAAAATGTATGGGATATATGGTGAAAGTAGTTTCCCCTTAATGCTTTAGGCCAAAATGTACATTTTCCTCCAAAAATCCACCTGAATCCCATTCATTTCAATGGGAAATTCACTTTTCTATTCCACTATTTTTACATTTCCTCATCTAGGATTTCTTAGGACTTTTAGTATGTTGTTCGGACATCTCATAGAAATGATCCAAGCTGACAAAAATTCTTTTACAATTAGTCATGTGAAAAATGCTACTTTGCCTGGACCATAGGCGATAGCATACTGTGTGGACGAGGCTAGGCCTACAGTGTAAATCTAGAACAGAAATCACAGACTAAAATGTCAATCAGATGTAGAAGTCAATATTATGCAGTATAGTCAAGTCGGTTGATCAAATCACATGCATTCCAAATTGCTATTTTTGGCTTTTTTTCCAGAATAGAATAGGGCTACCACTTTTTTTCAAACTGTATTTTGATCTATAAAAATAGCCTGGAGATTATTGAGAAAATTACACATACAACTTTTTTTGACCAATCAACAAGACAACAACAGGAACAAGATAAATTCTCTTGCCCAAGGAAGAAACCTTGGGCAGATCCACGGCTCAAGAGGCTAACCCAATGTCCAGGGTCATAGTGGGGGATGGCAGAGGAGATGGAAGTTGAATGAGAAAACATGTGTTCATGTAAAAAAGCACCACAGCAAAAAAAGTCAAACATGACCACAGCAGTACTATTTCTCTCTCTGATTCATTCACACACACGCGCACGCACACAACAAAATTTAGCTGTTTGGCCATGTAATTGCATGCAATTGTATGTGCCAAAATTTGACAATGCAGAAGCGATTTTCTGTAAGCCTGCTGTTTTAATACCTAAACAAAGTTTTTTTTGTAGTATTTATATCCCTATAAGATGTTTTGTGGCAATGTGCTGCAGACCCCAGTTTGAGAAACAGTGAGTTAGAACACTCAACAGCTAGTATAGGCCTTTGTGATGGATGTAGAAACTTTGAATTTTCTTAGCTGAAAAAGGAAGAGGAATCGCTGCCTGGACTTCAGAACATACATAGAACATACATTTTAAGTCCTCAGTAATGTGGAGACCAAAACCTGTGACTCCCTCTACAGGTTGCCCACTGATCTAGTGGGGTGTTATTGCAGCTCTGCTGCCTCCTACAGGCTCTGTGGAGTTTTTGCCCGCATGACACCTTCCAGGTAGCAACGACTTAAGGCATTACCTTAACACTTACCACTTAACACTTAACACTAAACCTAACCCCTCAACCCTTATCCTAACCCTAAATTGGTGGGAGCAGTGCTTTGGGTTGCCTGGAAGGCATCGTTGAGGGCAAAAAATACCAAAGACCCACTCAGTTTCAGGCTGTTAGACTTGCACCACTTTGCCACCTAATCTAAGCCAGGCTTGTTAATTGTTGTAATGGTACTAATCAGGCCCATCACCATTGTATCATCTGTAAACTTGATGATAGAGTTTGACAACTGTAGGCTTTGCAGTTGTGTGTAGATGTTATACAGCAGTGAGCTTAAAACAGCCTTGGGTGGCACCCGTGCTGGTGGTCAATCAGACAGATATCAGGACCCACATTACAGAAATTTCTTAACTCTGCAATTCTATCCTAACTTAAGGTAGAAGGGCATTTAGGAGTTTTGGTATTACAGATGGTGTTTTTTTTAACTTAGCTTAGAAAGGATTCCTATTTAATCCTAAAAATGTGCGAGGCATGTAAATTCCTCATTCCCAACTTAAAATAGTTGGTGAGAAAGTCAAATATCCAGTGACACAGAGTGGTGTTCAGTCTCAGGGCCTTCATCTTATTGCGTTTTTGTTTGGCACAGGAACATGGACTGCTTAAGGCAAGTACAAACCGAATTCCAAAATAGTTGGGGCACGCACAAATTGTGAATAAAAATGGAATCCAATAATTTACAAATTTCTTAAACCTATATTTTATTCACAATAGAATATAGATAACATGGCAAATGTTGAAAGTGAGACATTTTGACATGTTATGCCAAATATTGTCTCATTTTGGTTCAATTCCAAAATAGTTGGGGCAGGTAGCAATAAGGGGACAGAAAAGTAAAATGTACATATAAGGGACAGCTGGATGACCCATTTGCAACTTATTTGGTCAATTAGCAACATGTTCGGGTATGAAAAGAGGCTCCCAGAGTGGCAGTGACTCTCAGAAGTCAAGATGGGCAGAGGATCACCAGTTCCCCAAATACTGCAGCAAAAAGTAGTGGTGCAAGATCGGAAAGGATTTTCTCAGACAAAAATTGCAAAGGGTTTGAAGGTATCATCATCTACAGTGTATATCATCATCCAAAGATTCAGAGAATCTGGAACAATCTTAATTCATAAGGGTCAAGGCTGGAAAACCATACTGGATGCCTGTGATCACCGGATCCTTAGACGGCACTGCATGACATACAGGAATACTAATGTAAAGGAAATCACAAATTGAACTTAGGACTACTTCCAGAAAACACTGTCGGTGAACACAATCCACAGTGCCATTCGCTGTTGCCGACTAAAACTCTATATGTCAAAAAAGAAGCCATTCCTAAACATGTTCCAGAAGCCCAGGCATTTTCTCTGGGCCAAGGCTCATTTAAAATGAATTGAGGCAAAGTGGAAAACTGTTCTGTGGTCAGGCAAATCAAAATTCAATGTTGTTTTTGGAAAACTGTAACGTATGCCATCTGGACAAGTACAACCCAAGTTGATGTTGCTTATAGTTAGCGATCAGTTCAGAAGGCTGCATCTTTGATGGTAGGGGGTTGCGTGAGTGTGTGTGCCATGGCCAGCTTATGCATCTGGAAAGGCACCATCAAGTCTGCAGTCCAGATCTTTCACCCATAGAAAACCTTTGATGCATCATACAGTACATAGGAAGACATTCAAAGAAGACCTAAGACAGTTGAGCAACTAGAAGCCTGTATTTGAGAAGAATGGGGCAACGTTCTCTCAACTTCTCTTCACAGTCCCCAGACGTTTGCTGACTGTACTAAAAAGAAGAGGGGATGCCACACAGTGGTAAACGTGACCTCATCCCAACTATTTTGGAATATGTTGATGTCATGAAATTGAAAATCAACTTATTTTCTCCTTAAAATTATATATTTCTTCAGTTTCAACATTTGATATGTCATCGATGTTGTATTCTGAATAAGATATTGAAATTTGAAACTTCCACATCATTGCATTCTGTTTTTATTCACAATTTGTAAAGTGTCCCAACTATTTTGGAATTCGGTTTGTACTGTAGGAACTGTCACTTGAGACAATATGGTCAAATTGATTGATGTCAGTCAGAATGAGGAGTTTACATTTACATTACACACATCGTGACATCCCAATTTGTGGGCCTCAGATGTGCATTATTTGAAAGAAAGTGAATTTAGATGTTTTATGTTTTAATTTTTATTTATTTATTTTTTTTCAAGAAAAAAAGGGATAAATTCAATGCATTTCAATGATAGAATGTTCAGTTTACTACCATGGAAATGGTTTTAGAATCAAATTAGGGTTGAAGGTGGAAGTAAATATAGCCAAAGCATATTTGGTATATCAATCGAACCGTAATTTTACATAGATTTACAATATCAGATGCCTGCAGAGACAATATTTTCAGAAAAAATATTAATAAATGATATATCCAATACTGAAGGGGTCAAAGGTCAAGGTCACTTTGCCATAGTACAAATATATAAACATTTGAATACCTGTTTTTAAATGATATCGGAGTAACAACATTTCATGATTACAATGAGTAGGCTATCCACTACATCAATGAAATATTGTACGTCATTAGGCAAGCAATTAAATCAAATCAAAACCACATCTGTCAGGGTACTCATTCAGGTCTTGTGAAATGGTTTTAATCGTCATTTCAACCACATACACCAAATACAGTGAGACAAAACGCTGCATGTTACATTTAAACTGTACAAAGGGAGATTTAAGACAAGGCGCGACTAAAGATAAAGTGCAGTGACTACTTAGTTAGATAGTGCATTATAGAACAGACAGGTCTTTGGTATTTTTTGCCCTCAAGGCACAACTCTCCCCAATTCAGTGTTAGAGGGTGTCCTAACTGAACACGATGCAACTGCATTTGTGCGTCAAAAAGAGTTCCATCACTTTGCTTTCTATTGGAATGTCCTAACCGAATGCTATGCGATGCAACGCGACTAGTCGCATTGCTATGCGCCTTGTAGTCGCTCTGTCCATTTCTATTTCAGTCGTGCAAGTCGCATTGCTCGGCCAGATTGAATAGAGCATCTAATTGAATAGAACGTCATATTTAACGCATCCTATGTAGACAGTGAAAGTCAATGCTACACGACAAGCCGACAGTCGCTTTCAGTTAGGACACGGTGTTAGGATGAAGGTTGAGGGGGTTAGCTTTAGGGTAAAGGTTAAGATAGTGCCTTTTAGGCTGTTCTGCCTGGAAGGTGCCGTTGGGGTCAAAAAACACCATTGAGCGAACAGACAATGGAGGGACAGGACGGACAACACAGGACAGGTCATGAGTAGACTTATACTACAGCAGTAGCTATAACTAGAAAAGCACTTGGAGAGCGCAGACCTCCACCAAGGCAATGTGGTCACAGATGCAATATAAAATATAAGCATTTTTTCCTGATCGGGACTGGGTGAAGAGTCCATAGGCCTATACCAAGTTTGTGTTGATGTGATGCGTGAAAGCATGACCGAGCTATGAGGTCACTTCCTGTTTGGCGACTTTACCATTAAATTTCATTGGCCGTAGAAGGCGAGCACTTGGACTTTTGAACAAAACAATGGATAGGTTTTGTGAGACATGGTCCAAAGATCATGTGTACCAAGTTTCGTGGGAATCAGATAAAGGATGGGTCAGTGGAAATGTTAGTTTCACTTTTGACAAAATCCACTCCAGGGGCGTGTTCTGGATCACCGATCACCACCAAAATCGAATCAGTTCTTCATTGTCCCAATACAGATGAAAATTTCATCCAAATCCGTTCAGTACTCTTTGAGTTATGTTGTAAACAGACAGACAGACAGACAGACACACACACACACACAGACTCACACACAGACAGACACACGCCAGCAGAAACACAACCTCCTTGGCGGAGGTAATAATTTAAGAGGAGGTAGTGAGGTGGAGTAGAATGTACATATTAAAATTGTCAGCAGAGAAAGAAAAAGTGCATTCCAGTTCAGTCTGAGAGGCCTTGCATCATATCCCATTGTTCAGTTGACTGCTTGGGGGAAGAAGCTCTTCCCCATTCTGAAGGTGCGGCACTGCTGCAGTTATGGTGCTATACCTTCTGTCTGATGGCAGTAGAGGTGGATGTGTTGTGTTATGGCTTTGTGCAGGCAACAAGTGTTGTAAATGTCAGAGAGGGAGGGAGAGAGGCCCCAGTGATCTTTTCAGCTGTCTTCACGATATGCTGCAGGGTCCATCATTCTGCAGCAGAGCAGTTTCCATACCATGCTGTGCTGGTACTGCTGAGGATGCTCTCAAAAGTCCCTCCATAGAAGGTACTGAGATTGGGGGAGGGGAGGTGGGCTTTCCGCAGCTTCAGCAGGAAATAGAGACATTGTTGGGCTTTATGGTGATGTTTGTGGTGTTGTCCATGTGAGGTTGTCTGTGATATGGACGTACAGAAACTTAGTGCACCAGTTGCTGAGCTGTCACCTCTTTGTGGTTTGTGCTATTCGTAGTTACTCAGTCATGGGTTAGGAGAGTGAACAGCAGAGGGCTGAGCACACACAGCCTTGGGAGGCATAATAGAAGTTCAGCATAATAGAAGTCAATGCACAGCCTTTTCACATAAGTGTTCTTTTTATCCAGATCCACGAGAGCCAGGTGACTGGCAGTGGTGATGGCATCATCATTGGAGTGGTTAGGACGATATGCAAACTGGATGCAGGTTGCTGGAACTTGATGTTTTTCATGGCTAATCGTTCAATGCACTTCATGATAATAGGTGTAAGTGCAACAGGGTGGTAGTTATTTAGGCAGGCTACAGTGGATTTCTTTGGGACAGGATGATGGCGATGGTCTTAAAAGAGGTAGAGACAATACTGAAACACAGAGAGATGTTGAAGCCAGGTCAGGACGCCAACTAGTTGGTCTGCACGTTCTCTCAGCAAACGGGGCATGTGGTCCAGCGGCTTTCCATGGGTTGACTCTCAGCAGAGATATCCTCCCTTCAGAGGAGAAAAGATGTAGCATCAGGTCGCTAGTGGGAGTAGGAGTGATGGCTTTGTTCTTCAAATCTTGCATAGAATCTATTTGCTTCAGGAAGGGAGCAATCACCCATGATTTTCTGAGCATGGGCATACTGAACTGTTTTGATGGCCAGGGACAGAGCTTTTCTCAAGGCTGCCTCTTCCCCAGAATTAGGCAGCTTTTCTGGCTTGCCCATGGTTTCTGATAGGGGTGCATGGTGATAATATTAAGGCCGATGGTTGGACGGAGATCTGAAGCATTTGGGGAGGCTTGGACATGCTCAGGAACAAATGTGTTGGTGTGTTCAGCTGAGTTGGAAGTGTGTCAGACAGAGTGTGTCAGACAGAGTTTGCATGTTCAGTTTGAACATGCAAAGCCTAAGAAGGGTGGCTGTGAGCCTTTGGATACTCTGATTGGTTTGCGGTAGGTGTGTGACCCATAATGCATAGATGCATGAAAAACTAGACATGGACTGCAAGGCCAACTATCTTAAAATAGTCAAGAGTGCAATGTTGTAGGCGCACCTTGATTGAAACTCGTACTGACTACCAGTACACATAATTCCATTCTTTGTTTGCTAGTCTACTTGCTGCAGTAGTTTCGTCTGTCTAGCTGGCTACTCTCTCCTGTGCGATGATTACTCATGTTCCCTTCATGTTTTCAGACAGTGGGTATCAAAAAACGATTGTTACATAAGCTGTGCGTTACATCAGAGCTGTATTCAGCAACTCTTTTAAAGTCAAATTTCGGAGTAAGTTTAAGTAAGTTTGTGTGACCCCTTGCAACCTTTGACCTCAAGACCTAAATGTTCTAATCAGTTCTTCGACACCTTATAGTGGGCAATAGCCTGCACAAAGTCAACATGTACTACTAACAAACAATTTTGGCCCAATAATCATTGTACCATGGCCTATTCAAAGCCCTATAGTCCAGGCAAAGTAGCATTTTTCGCAGGACTAATTGTAAAAGATTTTTTTCAGCTCGGATCATTTCTATAAGATGTCCAAAACAACATACTAAAGAAGAAGAAATACTAGTGAGGAAACGTAAAAATAGTGGAGGAAAGTAAATTTCCCATTGAAATGAATGGGATTCATGTGGATTTTGGAGGAAAATGTACACTACTAGTACATTTTGGCCTGAAGCGTGAAGGGGAAGCTACTCTATCCCATACATTTTCTGAAAGCAAACACCCTCAGGTATGCCCCACCCTCCTCATTACAATATATCCCAAAATTAAGAAATTTGGCATTTGCAAAATGGGCAATTGTTGGTCACATTAAGGCCAGTGGCGTGTACGGAAGACATATTAGACCATACCTGGGCATACTAAGGCCCGGGGGCCAGATGCGGCCCGCAATGCTATTTAATGCGGCCCGTGGAGCCTTCCCAAAATAAAATAATTTCTCATTTTGTCATGGTGACTTAGATTATAGGCCTTATTTATCAAATGTGTTGTATTCATGAAATGCAAATTCCACCCTTTTAAACCTGCATATTAACATGTCCTCTGAAGAAAGTGGGGCTACTGGCTTGAGACTTGCCAATCTACCGGCATCAGTTGGTTAACTGTTAACACCCGGCCCTTTAGTCAAAATCCAAAAGCTAATGTGGCCCCTTGGCCAAAATAATTGCCCACCCCTGTATTAGACCCCATAAATCATATATTTTCTGAAAGCTTATATGCCCAGGATTTCAACCCCCCCAATAATTCTCACATCCCACTCACCTCCTTATTTTAAAGCTTATGCCTATTTTTGGGGAAAATGGAAAAAATATTTGCATTTCTTCAACAAAAGTGCCTATGGAATGATTAGAAAATAATAAACCTTGAAAAGTAATACTTTTTTTTGAAAGCAGAGGCTTTAGGATCTCAGTAAACATACATTTAGACAGGTTCCACCCACCTCCTCCCCTTGATACCCATTTATAGATCAGCTGATATTGGTGATTTTGGTGTATAGCCAATGCATTTGGACCTGAGGTATTAAGAGAAAATTAATCTACCCCTTATGCTATACCTTTTCTGAAAGCTTCGACCACAGGATGTCATATAAAATGAATTCATCTCTTCACTGTCCATGTATATGGGTGTATTTGGGGCTAATTTAGTTAGTGTATAGTTCATTATTTTTCAGAAACACTTGTAGTACACAAAAATGAGTACTTTAATGAGTATTTTTATTGTAAAAAGTTTTATTTTTATAGGACAAAAGGAAAAAACAGCCCTATTCAGACCTATCCTGGCCTATATCGATAGCCTACACATATCGGATTGACGAGAATTTTACATATTTCCTCAACTAGGATTTCTTATGACTTTTAGTATGGCGTTCTGGACACTTTAATGAAATTATCTAAGCTGAAAAACATTACATTTACTCCTGTTTTTGGTCCCAAAAAACTACTGTAACTTTTTTCGGTACAAATTGATGCTGCAGGCACCCCAAATATGAATGTACAGAAAATTACATCCAAATGCAAAAAAATATGCTTTGGCTATTTCCTTCCACCTTTTAACAGTTTTTGGGCAAATTCGCTTCTAGACTAATAATGAACTCGTCCCTGTTATCGCTACCGCTCTGCTGCCGACTACAGACAGCGATGTCTGATTGGTGATTGTATCACGTGCGTTTGCTGATGTCAAAATCTAGGAGGGACGTCCTTGTGCTAGCGGCAGTTGCGGTATATCCAGCCATACTGTTAAGTTGCATATTCCTCTATCGGGGTTTTTGCTGTGTGTCGCGGTGATTTGGTGTTGTCTACTAGCAAAAATAACGAGCAATAGGTATTACCACTACATTTATAAAATTAATTGTGCTATGGAACTGGAAAAAATGGACGAGAATGACTGGAAATACCACGGGGAGGGGAACAAGAGCCTTGTCGTTTCTCATGTTCAGGTGAGTCTGATTAGCTAACTTTTTGCTAGCTGATGTGATTAGGCAGCTAGCCTCGTCAGTTAGCTTTATAGACTGTGAAGCTGTAGATACAATGAGTTCTCTAGTTATACTGTGTCGACATTACACAGAAAAGAAAGTTGGTGCGATTGTGTACGTTAACATGGTATCTCACATCTCATTGTCACATACCACGCGTAACATGGCTGAAACGAGGAAAAAAGTTGCTTTTATTCTTCAGATGGATCGGAATGAACTTGGGCTAGCTGCATACAGAAGTCGCTGTTAGCATGTGTTAGCTATCAAGCAACCTATCGATACTTGACCTATGGTGAAGTTCTTCAACTTGTTTTAACGTTACCCATTCCTGTTTGTTTTTGAATACGCTCTCTACACACATATCTTTGCTTCAGTTCAGCATGGGGGATCTAAGATATTAATAATACATGTCACTTAAACTTAAACGTAAAATGCTACCTAGTGTAGCTAACGTTAACAATGACAGTTGCAGGGTCTGTGTATTTCTATGGTTGTAATCGATCAAGGTTTCTAGCAGTCTGCTACAGACACACAGGGACATCAAAACAATTTACGTGACCTACAGTGTAAGGAAGACACGATACTGTTAGGTGTTAATTCGTATAATCTATCGTTAAGGAGTTAACAACTCCCTCGCTAAGCAAGGGTACTAGAATGAGCAACAGGCATGAGAACTGTATTAAGGTTGAGCAACGTTACGATGAAGGTGCTAACAACTCAGGTATTATGATGCCCAAGTAAAATCTTGAGCAATGTTGCTGAGCAGTGCCCCTTAATATTGTTGTTTGTGTGTGTTTCCTATGTTCTGGAGCATTTAGGCTAAATGCGCTGTAGTTAAGTTGTCATTCTAGGATCATTAGGCTAATGCATATGGGATCCAACAATATTGCTCAGAATTTGCCTTGTGTCATCACTTTGAAAGCAAACAGCACGAAAGTCGTTTTGTGGTGGGATGGGTGACAACATTAATTGTACGACTGGTGTGAAGGGACTTGCCCGATCTGAGAGTCTTTGTAAACTCATGTATAGTGACGTCATGGGGCTCCGGGCCAATTTCATCAGAAAGGTGGGATCAGCTTTGATTCATTATGTAAGAATGGCTGAGTGGGACGCTAGTCATCAAGTTTTTGACAGTAAGTTTTACGAAATGCTATTGGGTTTGTTATGAAAGGACTTAGCCACCATGCCCCACCCAAGGGATGGTTATCAAGGGTGGTGCTAACACTGTAGGAGAGTGTAGGCCTACCTCAGTTACGTTGCCACACCGTATGGCATCACAAATACAGAAGTCCTATACATTTATTGAACAACTAATTGATCAGGCAAAAAAAATAAAATAAAAAATTGACAATGAAAGTAATCGTTTATCACCTCCACCAAGGTGGTTATGTTTTTCGCTGGAATTTGTTTGTTTGTCTGTCAGTAGATTCACATTAAATTTCTACCATAGGTGAGTCTTTGCCCAAGGAAGAGCTCATTAAATTTTAGTGATGATTCAGATGAGGATTTGGACTCAGAAGAAAGGATTCCTCTGCCTTGGTGGAGTTCGGCACTCTCCGTGTGCATTTCTAGGTTGCTGCACAGTTATCGTTTCTATATAATCGAACTCAACTTGTCTACACATAACCTGGAAACGGCTTGAGATGCTGGTCATGGGACCTTTTATTTAGCTGTTGTGTGGCCGTTAGTGCATACAGAACATGTGCAAGCCGGTGTAAGCAAGCAAGTAGATTTGCAGTTGGTTGCTTGCAGCCTTTGTTTGTTTATAGCAGCAGATCGGTAGCCTATGACTTATAAATTATGTAGTCTGAGATGGAATCAACAAATTAAAAGTAGATCAAAAAGTAGCAAATTAAAAGTAGCTCTCCAGCAAATGACTATCAGTAAGTAGGATTCTGTTTTGTTCTCCAGCATTCCAGAGTACTTCGACTGCTGAAATATCCGTCACAGGATGCTGAGCACACAAAGCAGGTACACTTAAACATCTTGTTCTTGTGTCCAATTCCGTTTTTAAAGGACAGTTCCGGAGTAAGTTGAAGCATAGCCCTGTTGCACGAGCCTTCTAACAGCAACAGATTTCGCATGGAATGAAAGAATTTCGAACAGCATAGACTGAACGCGAAGCACTTTACATTGAGTCAAAGGTACTTCACCTCAGATCTTACTTTCGGTTTTGAATAATGAGTTTCCATTGATTCAGTGTATAGTACTTGTTCGTTTCTGCGTTCGCATTCGGTCTATGCTGTTCCAAATTATTTTGTTCCACTCGCTAACTAGTGCATTTAGAAGGTTCGTTCAAGAGGGCTATGCTTGAAATCACACCGGAGCACCCCTTTAAGTTGATGTTCTTTTTCTTGTGCCAATGTAAAAATGAAGCATAACGCAGCATTTTTAAACTTTTTACTTGATTAGAGAACAGAACAAGCTTATCGACACATACACAGCATTGTGGATTTCAGTAAACATGTCATGAAGCCATTGTTGGGGGAGGCATTTGTCCATAGTGGTGTAAGTATCTCATGATTTGTTTTTGTTATTATACAGAAATATTTTCTACCTACGCTTTATTTTAAAGGAAATCATTTATTTTGGTATTAACAGGAAGTTGTTAGCTTACCACTGGATTTTGTGAGACACCTGTCCTTGAAAGTTCAACAAGAAAGACCAGGTAAGTCCCTTGCAGGCAAACAAGCGTTGTCCTTTGACCTTCTTGACTTCCTGATTGGTTCATTTCTGTGTCAAGTATAAATTGGATGGATATAACACATATTAGCACCCTAGTCTGCTATAATAGACAGCAACCTACAGTAGAAATAGCCTGTATCTCTGTCTCCAGAGATGAAAATGTGGAGTTCCCTTAAAAAGGCTTTACATTATGTTGATAATAAGAGAGTATATTTGTTGTAATAACTGAGCAGTTTCATGGTAACAACTAATAACTACTCACATTACTGGATAAAAAGTTAATAATCACTGAATAATTTTCATGTTATTTCTAAACAATAAACACTATTTTATGGGGGTAATAATAAATGGTAATAATAAGGAAGGTGATAATAAGGAATTACTTTCTTTTCATGATTTGATGTTACGACTTAAAATGTAGTAATGAAATTGTAAGATCCTGTGTTCATGTCCAGTTTATTTCTTGTGAATTAGATATTTGCTTATATTACTATAATTATAATTAGATATTTTGCTAATATTAATGTCAAAATTGTATATTCATCTTTGGTTTATCATGGTCTTATTATGTCAAGAATATCCAATGTAATATGATGCATCGTCATTTTTGGAATGGGCAACAATGTAGTACAGACGTGATTTTGGCCATGTCCAAAATGGGAAGGTTGTGGCTTGTTGTCTCGCTGCCTCGCTGCCTTCACTCTCTACAAAGTTAGCAAGTTAGCAATTTGGAACGACGTCTTTTTGTTTATTTAATTGTCCAGGCGCCGTTGCCAAGAGATCGGTAGATTGTATAGAATGTTGGGCGCTGAAGGCAGCATGAAGGAAGCATCGATGCTTCCTTCAAAATTGGCCAAAAACAAAGGTACATTCGAAGGCAGGATTTTATGTATTTATTCGTTTTGGACATGCCTTGATGCCTCGCTGCCACCAAATGCTTCCTTCAAAGGCAGCATTTTCCCCGTTTCGGACGCAGCCTTTGTCTAATTTATATGGGGCGGTGGTGGCGCAGGTGGCAGTGTTTCCCATACATAGACCATTGTGTGGCGGGCCGCCACAGAATGGAATCCTATCGCCACATAATAAGACTCACGATTAGAAAAAAAAAAAAAAAAGACTCGCGAATAATACAAAAAAAAATCAGTTGCGTATCGTTCCACTTCCCTCACACCTGTATCGTTCCTTTCTTTCATAGTGCCCCTTCTTCTCGTTCACGCACGCGCGCACTCAGGGTTTCCCACAGCGCTTTAAAGCTAAAGCACCTTGCCAAAAACTGTCCGCCGTCTTGCCTACGTGCCCCGGATTTTTTTCATAGACCTACATAAAAAGGCCTGTCGCATCATTATCACTGCGCGATGAGGCCATATAGCGGCATCTGAAAGTATACTGCTCCATCGGCAATGTTACCTTTTGCTACGCCAACATTATTAGTTTAAAGGAAGAGGCTAATTAACCATGATTACCATGATCGTGGGTAGAACACCTGGGGTTGTGTTTTAACGTTTAATCAAGACAATATGTGTAGCCTGTGGACGTGGCTTACCAAAATTGTCAATGCTCATCTTTACAGAAAAAAAAATCTGCACGTTAATAGTAGTTCACTAAAGTCACCAAAGTGTCAAATTTAGCTGTCAACGCTAGTTGATTTACGATCAATAAACTAAGCGCTACTTACGGTATTTGCAATAATTTCTTGCCTATGCCTGTAATGATTAACCACACGCAACAAATGGGCCGTCCGAGCTCTCTTCCGCATTCCCTTCTGTTGCGCACACAGACACTGCTCCCTCCCTGCCTGTCTCCTCATCATGCATATATGTTCCTTATTGATTTGGTGCAGGAGATAAGCCTACAGTTCTCATACTTTTTGTAAACCTTAAGCGAATGGCAAATAACATTTATTCGTCAAGATGGATTTAATTCATGTGAAATTTATGATTGTGCCATGAGTGTGGCTGCACTGCAAGTAGCCTAATTGATACAATGTCAGATGACACTTAATGACTTCAGAAACCAATAGCCTTGGGGAAAAGGTTTCTTTTTTTACATTGAACAGTTGGGATAAAAACATTTTTTGATGACGAATATTAGGCAACGGCTTGGCCATTTTAACAGGCATTTTATTGCTGTTTAAAACCTCAAAATCAAGTTTTATCCCAGTTTTACTTGAGTAATTGATGAAATAATAGGCTACTTAATAGCATTTAATTGTACTGTGATTGTAGCCTTTAAACTTTACCTACTTTATTTATTGGTTCAGCAAATTTGTGCCCCATCGGGCAACGCCCCCTCCCCCCTGGCCATCTACCCACCCTGTGGCAACCCCAACGTCGATTGCCCGGGCGACGCCCCTCCCCCTGGTCACCACCCCCATCGGCACAGTGGACCACCACAAATTGCTGGCTAATCTGTGGGAAACACTGGGTGGTAGAGGTGCCATTCGAGCGAATTCGTTTTTTTGTGTGTCCTTGTTGCTAAATAGCATTTAGCACTGTAAAACAGCAGGGCTACGTGTTGATTCACTTCGGATAAATCCTTCAAGTGGTTAGTTGACAAAATTGGCTTTAGGCTTTGGTCTTAACTTTTAGACTGATTCATTCAAAACTGATGGAATGGAAATGAGTGGCAGGAGGTTGGAATTGCGCTGAGGATCTCATGTGTGAGCAGAAATTCTGTGAGCAACCAGATATCCAGAAAAAAATATGGTAAATCAACATCAGAGACAAAGACCTCAAACTTTGTTCCTTGTTTTCTGTTATTTGAAACACTTTGAAGCTGAAATAATGCAGGGTGTGCCATTTACCGGTTAGTCTGTATAAATTCTTTCTTGGAGAAGAATCTCCCGAACCTGTGGCCTACCTGTATGTACAGTATCTATATTTGTGTCTCAGCCATGGACTTACTGTAGAAAAATATGCTATATACTGTAAATCACTTACTGAAGTACACCTAAGATTGTTTAAGCAAGTTCTACTTTGCCGCTCCCTGTACAAAAATTTTCATGAAACATTCTGACTAATGCAGTCCATCTAGTCCAGGCAACGTAGTCCCTAAGAAATCTTAGTTGATGAAATATAACTATAGTTGAGGAAATTAATTTTTGGAATAAATTATACACCAGTACATTTTGGTCAGAAGCATGAAGGGAAAACTAGTTTCACCATATATATCCCATTTGATTTCTGAGAGCATACACTCTTAGGATGTGGTGATAAAGCATGATGTAATATAGCGTGGTGGCATGCCTCACACACCTCATTACAATACATTTTTTACAATACTTATTGCACAGACATATCAACTTAGCAAGGACATATGCCCCTTTGCTGAGTTAAAGTCACTATTTGTTAATTGAATACTAAGTAACATTTATTTTCATACTTTGAATAGCAGGGTCTCAGTGACGTGATAACGGGAGCGCAAACAATTCGAACTGATGGGCAAGAGGTGGAGGCAAGCATAACAACACCAATGGAAGGGCACGGAGAAAGTTCATATTGTAGTGGTTTGGAGCCGGTATGTAGGGGAAAGTACAAGGAATTAGTAGGGAAATACATCGGACGTGGCCCGTACTTGATGAAAATGTCAGAGTTTTCTCAAGAGCGGAAAGATTTGCCGACAATCGAGGCTGTGGGCATTACGAACTACGGTGGCGTTCTGTGAGGTTTTTTTTTTTTTTTTTTTTTTTTTTTCTTCCATTTCTCACCGTTACGGGCGATTTCCTTAGGTACTCGATATTAACCCTTTCTCTTCTCCCTTTCCCTACAAAACTGAGGCTTTTTGTACAAAAAGCCAAAACACAGTGTTTCCAATGGCTCCAGCTCCAGTAGCCCACCAGTTGAGGTTCGCACACTCAGAAGAACGGTTAGAAAAATACGTTAGTGACATAAAGTGAAAGCCAGCTATTGATACATTATAGTAAGTTCCTGATAGGAAATAACAATAATATAAGACAATATGAACAAAGTAATAATTGAGTATAAATACAAAATTCATAACAATAACAAACAAAAAGACGTAGACAAGCACAAAAGACGAAACATAAGAGTCAATCACTCGGTGGGTGGTGATGAGGCAGGCTCGTAAGATGCACTCATACATGCAGTCTCCAGAGACAGTGAAGCAGTGATATGAGGTGGATGATCCATCCGGCAGGCCAGCCAGCAGCATAACTGAAGAAGTGACAAGATGGGCTAAACGTATCGATAACGTTCAAGGCCAAAATGGTTCAAAGTTGCAAAGAGATGCACTGTCAATGTTGATAGACTTATGTTTCATGTCAATTGCTCCGATTTCAACAGTTTGGCTGACCTGAAACCAGGGGGTCAGGATTTGGCCGGTTAGCTTCGCCAATTAGCATTGCACTTCCTCGTCGCCATTTTCCAGAAATTACATCATATCCGACTCCATTTGCCATATGCTGATTGGTTAATGCTACACTTTCAGCTGATGTTAACGAGCTCCCTGTGCACAAACTTTTGTGGGTGTGCCCAGACTTGCCGTCTGTAGCTCATCTCCATTAGTAACATGGGCTCTCATTGGCCTAATGAAATGGAGTTGGAAGTGAACTCCATGAAATGCCATCTTGACAACTGAAAATGTTGTTCAATTTTGGATGAATTCACTAGCCTAGCATTCCACATTGGAAAGAATGGGAGGCGGGACTTAGTATGTTTCTCCAGGTTTATTAATACCTCCATCTCCATGCCTGAAACGGTGGCTCACACATCTCTGATCAGACTTCAGGCGTCTGTTGCTTTTGGGAAACCAATGCCTGATCTCCTTCAACCCCCTCTGCTTCAGTTGCTGGTGGAGCAGTGCAACGGGCGCAACCGCCAGTAGCCTTTCTCTCACTTGTCTGATGTCGGCCGGACACCCACATCCAATTGACAAAAAATGGTTAATAATCATGCAAACCTCTCTTAGCTTAATTAAGGAAGGTTGAATACACTTTAAAGGAGAGTACCGGAATGAATTCAAACATAGCCCTGTTGAAAGAGCTTGCTAAATGCGCTAGTTAGCGAGTGGAACAAAATAATTTGGTACGGTCTGTGCTGTTCGAAAATCTTTCATTTCATGCGAAATATATTGCTGTTAGAAGGCTTGTGCAGCAGGGCTATGCTTAAACTTACTCCGGTATATTGCTTTAATGATGAAATAATGCTGTAACAGACTAGCCTGATTGCCATCGACTTTCAAAGCTCTACGAGACTTTGGTCTGACCAAGAGCCCGTATAACAACGTTTCTCAAAACGCATGGTTGACCCGCCTCCCTGAAATGCCTCGGTTTGCTACTGGTCGATGTTAGAAAATGCTGTGCCGAAGCCAAACCAATCATACCACTCTTTCCTCTGACGTATGTGACGCGAAGGGAATTGCTTGAACAGGACTGAGAGCCGTTGGAGCTGCTCAAAGTTGATTGGTTCCCGAAGAAGTAGAGTAGAGTAGAGTAGAGTGTACTTTATTGTCCCCAGGGGGAAATTTGTCTTGGGCTTCACCCACTGCATTGCATACAGTACTCACATACACACATACGTTCATACAACATAACATAAAAAAACATAAAAAACAGAGGGAGACATTGAACTGTGCACTGCACTGTGTGAGTATGAAGTTTCTACCTGTCATTAAGCAATCTTATGGCGGTTGGGACAAAGGAGTTCTTATATTTTACTAATCTGCAGTTTAATGACCTGAAACGTCGGCCTGAGGGAAGTAGGGTGAATTCATGGTTGAGAACATGTGTGGGGTCCTCTAGGATCTTAAGTGCCTCCCTGAGCACTGACTTTTCAAAGAGGGACTGCATATATCCCTGGCCCTGTTGGCCAACAATCTTCAGTGCAGTTTTAACCAGACGCCCTAACTTGGTTTTTAACTGAACAGTTAGAGTCCCATACCATGTTTGCACGCCATATTGAATCAAAGTGGGTGGAGATCCCGCTGTAGCGGGATCAGGGAATGTACTTGAACGAGGTCGTGGCCCTGCTGTGTGTAGCTGAGCGGAAGGCGTTGCGTCACCAGTAGGGCGGAGCCCGGCTAGTAACAGACTATATTCTAGTAATGTTTTGGCGTCATGGTGATGTCTTTTTAAAAACATCAGGAGACTTTTTGACCCCTACTGAGCTTTCTGCTATGCTCTGAATGTAAACTAGGTTTCATATTCTAGCCACCGTTTTAGACTGTTTTTTGTGGCTGCAGTAACTAGGTTACCTCCATCAAAAGGTTTGCGGTTTGTCTCTAAACAGGTTAATGGAAAAGCTGCCCGATAAGCAGGAAATGGTTGTAGCCTACTTTCGTTCGGTAAAGCGGTAAACCGTGTAGAGGTTATTGTTTTGGTCTTTCTCACAGGCAAACATCTCAGAGCTACTGTGTAAATGCTGTAACAAGGATTTGATTCTGGTCCAAGCTAATTTTCCAAACCTTTCAAAAGTCTCCTTCACCCACTTGTTTCCTGTCTGTACAGTGATTTAAAGCGAAGTTGAACATCTAATATTCAAGAATTTCCTTGCTATAAATTTTCTCTGAGACGCAAAGATATAAGAAATTAGAAAATCAGTCCCATAGGCTTATGACTATATTCATTAAATGCTTTTTGTTAGCCTGGCTAATTCCAAACAAAATAATCACAAAGATTTAGTCTCGAGACTAAATATCAACATCGTAATGTCGTAGCGCCTGTCATAGTGTCTGTACGTAACTCATAGCCAATAGCAGAGCTACTAGACGACCAGATGAAATCAAACACACAAGACGGCATGGGTACTCCTGGGAGAGCCCTTCCCCGTTCTGTGATTGGATATCGAAAGCAGGGTTAGTAATTGTCCGTGGTCACCATGCTGCTTGGAAGAGTGAAATGAAATGGAGGCTAGCTTTTTGTAGTAGAGGGCCAAGGATCTGAACGCTGATCTTGCAATCTGAGACATCGCTGGGGTCCATCTAAAAATTCCAGTTCAAATCAGTCAAACTCACTAGATTTGCGTACTTGTAAGTGGCAGTGCATATCAGCGTATTTCCGTGTCAAAATGCGTGGCTGCAGGTTGGCAGGTCTGCAGGGATGATCAGTGGCCACCATGCCCCACAGACATGCATGCATACATGCAACAGTGTTAACTAATGTTATTTGGGACCTTTTCAAAATGATTTTTTGGTTATGAAATTACATTTTATTTGCAGTTGTATAAAAGGGAAACACAATATTTGCATTGTTTGTAGTCTAGGCCTGGGAAAAAAAGAAATGTGTTGTGTTGTAAACTTAATCATGATTCATCCAAATATGAGTGTATTGCTACATTCCTGCCAATGGTAGTTTATAGCAAAGATAAAACAAAATGGGATTCCATATGGTGTGTTTTGTATATAATTTCTTTCTCTATGTGTAAAGCTAAAATGGTTTATTTGTGTTTTGTTTTGTTTTTTCTTTCAGAGCTCCGCTGTGACAAAGTCATGGATACATTCAGTGGATATGCTTTGTGTCTCCCAAATCTCACCCATCTCAATGCTTGCCACTATGGAGATCACAGACTTCCTCTCTGTGTAGAAATCAAGGTGAGGAACTGCTATCATCAAACTGATTTTGAAGGAATACTGCAACCTTTTTTAGAAGACTTATTTGACATCAACCCCCTGAGTTGTATAACAATGTGTCTTATCCATCTCAGTCCATCCTAGCATAATTTAATGGAAGTAGGTTACACCAGCTTCTCTATAGCATTTGTACACTGGGGGAAATAGTTATTTGACTCCCATGTCGCAAATAAATAAATGAGCAGTCACTCATTTGTATGGTAGATTCAATGAATAGCCCTAAGTATTTGACCCGAAACAAAACAAGATTTGGTCTTTTGTGGAGAAAGCCCATGTTGACAAGCATGGTAGTTGTATGTGGTACTAGGCCTATCAGTATTACACCCATGTCTGTAAGAATTTTGGCCCATATTGGAATATTGTGATGGAAATGACATTGTGAATATCTCATAAATATCAGTGTTCCAATGGCAATAATATGCCTGTGCCCAGCACTCAAGGTCCCTTGCCTGTTGAAGCACATCTGTTTCACGCATTTCAGTTGATTTGCGCAATTGTTGGTATTAATAACATGGAGTAAGCTTTATAGCAACCGACAAATGAGTTTTATTTTGGCCTGTTATATTAGAAACACGGCAGTAAGAAATGACTGGAATCTAACTGGCGAGAGCTTTGTCTGAAGCATGTTGTTTGTATTGGTATAGGCTTAAATACACCTTACTCTAAAAGCATATCATGTTACTGTTAAGCCTACGCCCCCCCCCCCCCCCCCCAAAAAAAAAAAAATACATTGAAATACCACAGTTGCACAGTATTAGCTGGAGTAACTAAAATGAATTTTTGGTTGCACTTCAAAGCTAGCTAGCTAATAGTTACCTTAACATACTTATCACAACTTTACTGTATATCTTAAATCTCATGCTAAACTTTGGAAAATAAATAATTTCTATTGGCATGAATGTTCAAGTGCACAAGCTTTTACAATAACCAATCTTTAGCCACCTGTGCGTCAGATTTGCGAGCCGTGAATTTTTTAAATTTCATGCTGCACAGAGCGACAAATGCTCGCTGGACAGAGTGAGCATTTCTAAATCTTACTCAAAAGATCAGCTTCCATGACAGGCCTAATACACATTAGGTTAAGTGTTGCTTTTCCACTGTCGCAAAGTAAGCTTAAGTGATTTCTTTTGACAAAAAATGGGAGAAAAAGATGGGACAAGTGTTAAACATCCACATTTAAGGTGTGGGAAACTGGAGAGAGGCTCAGTCTTTCAGCACTGGCTGTCAGACAATGTGAACACCAGACTGCAGCACCCAGAACTAGCTTGTAATAGGAAGAAACAGACCAATGATGAAGTTTTAGTTTCCATTTGAGCTTAGTGAAAGCTCAGGGTTTGCCTTTTGTTCCCTTTTGAAGGGAACTAGCAAAAGCAGAAGAGTGAGTCAGAGATTCAGTTGGCTAAGGGTCTTATCACATGCTTCTCAGATGAGATGCCTGTATGTGTCACATGTTTGTTTCAATTAAACATTACTGTATAAGGAGAGACTATTAAATAGGCCTACAATACACCAACATGCATTTGCTCTCACTGATCTGCATATTTGTATCATTTTTCTGCAGCCAAAATGTGGATTTCTTCCTTTTTCTGGGCATATTACTAAGGAATGCAAACGCAAAGTGTGCAGGTTTTGCATGCACCAACATTATAAGGTGAGTTTACCAGAAATGTCAGGGTCATACCCACTGGCTCAACAGTTTGCTCAATTAAATGGTCACCCAGATAGTGTCCAAACATCTAATCCTGGTGCTTCAATGTCTCATAATACTGGATTCATGTTCCTATATTTCCCTGCAGTTAGCCAACGGGAAGTGGAAACAGCACAGCCGATATTGCCCCTTGGACCTCTTTTCAGGGTTAGTGCTGTATTACTTTCATAATGAATAGATGGAGACCTACAGGGTAATGTTTCTTTTTGGAATGAATAGAAGACCACTATTTCATATACATCTTTATCTCTAGGAACAAACAGAGAGATGTATGTTGCAATCAAGCACCTTCTTGAGGAACCGCAAAACAACTTCAAAATCTTTAAGGTGAGTGCCCTGAAAGCCTTCAACAATAGACATTCAGATTGAACATCCAAGGTCCTAGTCCGTATTTTATTGATTTTTCGAATAATTGCATACAAGAATTGGAGTCGGCTATTTGACACTCCAGCCCAATTTAAATGTCAGACAGAGGGAAGAGCTCTTAACTAAAGCTATTTCAAAGGGTCACATACAATATTTGGTTACTGTATTTTTGCTTTAGAGCTGAACTGGAAGGGGCTAGCTACGCTGTTTGGAATACAAAGTAGCACAACTGACTGGATAATTACATTGAGAAAAAGATCAAACGTAGTTTCTGTCAAATACAATACATCTAAACTCTTTCTTCTGTGTGTAATGCTAATGCAGGGTGGAGAGCTAATCTTCAGCTGCAAAGATGCTACAGATCAGCAAGCCGACTTGAGCGCACTGGCCCAGCAGCTGAGACCCTACTTCACCCACAGTGGCAATCTCTACAAAGGCCACCCGTCAGCCAAGACTGTACTGAATGATTTCATCCAGGTGGTCATCAGTGCATTGCTCAGCAGCTGGAACTGCAGTCGCACTGGTGAACCCAAGAAAATGCCTCCTGCCGAGGGGCGGGGCTACTGCGAGGCCAGTCCCCTTTATAGGGACCTGCTCCGAAACGGTGAGGAGACATTTTTATTGGATAGAGATTATCTTAAAATGCAACCTTTAAAAACCGCTTATATCATGTGCTGGTAAGTCGGGGCGGTGTGTGTGGTCCTTTACCGTTTTGTCTTAGGCAATTTTTTAAATTCATTTTTTCATAAATCTCCTTTATGTGGCAGGAAATAACAACCTATCTAAAGACTCTGTCCTTGGCCGAATACTTCAAGCTCAGATGTTGGATAACTTGGATATTGAGGGCATTTACCCCCTTTACAAACGTGTGGAGCAGCACCTTGAGGAGTTTCCCAAAGAAAGGTTTGTGAAGGGCACTACACACCAAAGATTCACAACAAGACCAGCTGCAGCTTTCTGCAACCTTGTCTTTTTTACGACTATGGCATTCAGACCAATGCAACGACTTGTAATGGGACCATAGTGTCTATAACAACACCCAGATAAACAAGCAAGCTGACTTGTTGGCAAACAAAGCTACCTTGTTTAGCTGAATGGCTGTCCAAAACATACATTTTTGTGACCTATGAAGCATATCAGTCTTTGGTTTGAATTGATCTTAACTGTACCTCCACTGTCTCATTTTTGCAACAGGCCCCCATCAATTAAGCACATTTTATTATTGTGTTCTGCCCTGAGAATCAAAGGCAGCAATTTTTTATAAAGATATTGCAATATGTCAAAATGATGTTGAGGTTAATGTTGTATGCCACAGTCTGATGTTGCCTGTTGTTGACAACCACTAGACTTGAATAAAAACATTTTCCTGACATCTCCCAACATGTTCCAAGATCTTGGACAACAAAACTAATGGAGAGCCAGCTCAATCCCCTGAGCTCAGCTCCATTGAAAATGTGAAAAAGGTTCCCATGCTTAAATGTGAAAAGATTTGAATGCAGAAGCTGCACCTTCTGGACTATTGTGCTTTATGGCAAGGTGTGCCCCCCTAGAATTAAAAAAACTGAGATTGCAATGCCTTCAGGGTAGCTCTTTGCATCTTATTAGCCTGTTTGTTGTGAAAATGTTGTGCAGCTTGATAAACCAGCAAAACTGCCACTCCAACTTTGGTATCAAATTGATACCAGGTAACGGATAGAACAAGGTTCACCCTTACCATGTTTCCAAAAATACAAATTTCCTTTTTTGGTCTGGATAGTGTTGTAGTAAACACCATATTCCTCAAGGTGGCAGTAGTTGGCTGAGAGACAAAATGCTTTTGGGTGAGTTGTCTTTCTCTTTCCAGGAGTAGACTACAGATTGATGGGCCTTATAATGACTGCTTTCTGGAGAGGGTGAAGAATTGCCCCGCAGAAGATGATGGATCAATAGAGTATGCAATAGGAAAGGTAAAGCTGCTTTGCCCTGTCTTCTGTCTCAGATACCTCAATATTCAAATTCATTCCATATGAAGTGGAATTTGAGTTACTAATTGACCTCTGAATAAATGTTATTTTGTAGGTTCATCAATACAGAGTTGCTATGACTGCCAAAGACTGTTCAATCATGATCACACTGGCACCTTGTGAGGAGGAGGAAGTGTAAGATTTTTTTTTCTCTCTTTAGTAATTGGAGTAGTTTTCATAGTTTTTTCGTTGTAGTTTTAGTAGTTTCTGTGTCTGTGAAAGGATGACCTTATTTGTTTTTTCTCTGCAGACTTGAATCCAGCCTGGAGATCCAGCCTGCAAAGCCTCGCCTCACTTACTCCGTCTCCATCCTAGACCTTGACCCCAAACCCTACGATGCCATTCCCTACCAGCACAAATTAGACTCCAAAATAGTCAACTACTACTTGCAAGCTTCACACTCCAAGCAGGAGCTGAGCAGCTCCCCCAGCCTCCTTAAGGAGCGTGAGGACCGCACACTGGTGTTTCATCCTGTATGAATCCAATCCCACTAACCCAACCACACACCTTTACATGTGTCGCTGCTTTGGAATTGAGCAATGAGAAATGCAAAGGATTGACAGTTGGAAATTCTCTCTGTTACGCCTCAATTTTATGTTGGGGGTATGTGTGTGTGTGTTCCTCTAATGTATGCCATACTTTGTGAACTGAATGTAGGACGTATGTAAGCCTACAGTGCTGTGGACTGATTAGGGTGTTTCTTGTGCACGTTGCGGGTTTCTGTTCTCTGCTTTTCTCTATCTTGGGGGCTGGCCTCCTTAAGCATAGGCTTGTGTGAATGGCCTGAGGGAGTCCATGGGCTGAATGGCTTAAGATTATTTGGGTACTGTCATTTTGTTTGGAAGGACTTTGTTTCGGGGTAGATCTGTGCCAAACGTTGTGTCAGCATTGCTTGCTGAATGAAATGGCTTCAGGTTTCTCACGTAGATGTTGGCAGGTAGTAATTGTGTCTTGGAGAGGTAAAAGCAGTGCTGAAGCCCCTTATTGTGCACATAGATAAATATTTTCAGGGCTGCAATAGAGTAAAGCACCAGTGCTGCTGCTTTGTCATTTCCTCTACTGAGTGATGCTGTTTGCTTTTTGGTGACGGCATCCTTTTCTGTTACAACCATAACTTTTCTGTCTATTAAAGGAATATTCCACCAATTTTCTGAAATTGGGTTATTCAGTCTTACATGGAGTTACATATGTAGGTATAAGCATTTTTGTCTCGGTGCATGCATTTTCTAGTTTGGCAACCTCAATTTTAGCTGTAGCTAAGCATAGGCACTGGAATATAATACAGCCAAAAAGTTGCTAATTACATTCCAGTGCCTATGCGAAGCTTAAGTTAAGAGAAAGGTAGAATTGGGGTTGCCAGACTAGAAAATGCATGTCACTGTAATGAAAAGGCTTTTACCCTCATATGCAACTCCAGGTAAGGGGTGAATAATCCATTTTCATAAAAAGGTGGAGTATTCTTTTAAATCCTAGACACACCACCACAGCGAAGTGATAAATATCCTGGTTTTAGGATTCTGTTACTAGCATTTGATGTTCATGTGAACTTGTTTAAGTTGCTCTCTAATATCGTGTCTACAAAATGTCTGTCAAAGTGTTTGACATTCATAACTTCATTTTGTCAGGCTCCTGGAGGCCTGACATGCTTGTCTTCGAAGGATAAACTGTGACTCCAAGAAAGTGAGTTTTAACAGCCCTTCATGCTGCCATTAGCTTGATTTGATCTTTCATCTCTGATTTATAGTAAAGTCACTTCTAATGGATCTAAAATTAACTTGACTCACAAATTTTTGAATTCAAACTATGGATAGTCAGCTATTCCTCTTATTGACTACATGGCCGTTTTATATTAAGAATATTGTCACACAGTACTTGGATGTGACTTAAGGATAGTAATTTTGCCACTGCTAATCTCTGATGGCAGTTTTTTTGCCAACCATTTTATTGAATCACTGATATGGCCACTAATGTTCCAAAAAGATGACTAAAGGCCACATCAGTCTTGAAATTGTCTTTGTAAAGGAATTGGTATCTTTGTGTCAATCAGAGTGTGCTCCATCTCGAGTCTCCAGACTGGGAGATTTCAAGTGTCTGCACCGTTCATCTTCTCACAGACATAACTGTAAACCAACTGAAAACACTTTGCTGATAATGAAAAATCACTGCAAAACTGGAATAGTTATTATGATCTTCAGCACGAGAGCTAGCAGAGACTTGCACCAAAGAGTTTATAAAAGTGAGGGGATCTGTTTGAAACGTGTCTGAGTTCTTTCTGCTCTGGATGTAAATGGTTATAAGTTGATTTAGTTGTCGATCAATCAACTGTGACCGATTATTTCACCATTTAATGTAATTGACTAAGCCTCTAAAAGAATCACATCCACTGTGGTGCATACAATAGGAAAAAAAATGAAAGAACATAGAATTAACTATTTCAGAATGCAAAGTGAATTTTCCTGTTTAGACTTTTGTATTTAAATTATTTATTTTTCTAGGGTCTTTACTAATGGATATATATTTACATACAGTATGTGCATATACTAATGGATATATATTTACATACAGTATGTGCAATTGGAAGAGAATGTACAGATGGCATTAAAACATTTGCTAATGATTGTACTGAGTTGTTCATATTGAATAAAACAATGATGAATGGGGCTCTCTACCATTACTGCAGTCATTTACCATCACACACACATAGTTTTTATAACACTTTCAATAGATGCTTCAGCTCCAAGAATACTCAAAAGGTTCTGGAAGTACTGGGGCGCGTTTGCCACGATGTTCCTGGAGTCCATCGTCATAGCTGCCAAATAGAATAGATATACAGTATTAGGGAGAAATCCATTTAAAATGCTTGCAGTGAACATTTTGGTATCGGCAAACTTACCTTTATTAGGCACCTTCAGCATTAGCTCTATTTTTGGTCTAATTTCTCCTCCTATTGTTGCATTAATATCCCAGAAAATACACATTGTGTAGCTGAATATGAAAACAAACAACAAATACAGATTAGTTAATATTCCAGTAGCCTTGGAAAAAGAGGCGGGTAGGCATCTGTGGCTGCTAATGGGCTGCATACCCTTTGAGTTTCGGACTTTGGATCACCATGAGCTCAGACTGGCATCCCTCTGGAAGACTCACTATATTGGGGTACTTCTCCTGGAAAAAGTAGCACAAGGCACATGATGTAGGCATTTTTGTACATTTTCCAGTCACACACAATATCTCCCAGTCAATTCTTGAATATAATACTCATATTCTCCTCCTGTTAAGAAGAAAGTTGACTTATTTGAATGAGAAAAATACTTCAAACCTAATAAATGTTGAAATTTTTAAAGGAGACTATTTTTTCTTAGGTTCAGAGGGATATTTCTTCGTCATGGGATCTAACGTTTTGTGGCTAATGCAGACACAGTGGGGACACTGCACACTGAGGCATTGGTTTTAGCTCTATCTGGAAAGAATGAGTCAATCTGCGGCTTTCATGAGAAACACTCATGCAACGAGAGCCCACACTGCCTCTAGACTACAGAGAGCTTCTGAAAAGAATCCTCATCCCCCAGCCTGTGGTCTGGAGCAGTGACATTCTAATCAGCACTGTGGAGTCAATTTATGAGAGGCATTTGTTGAACTGTAATCATGGTTTCCATTCATCACAATGGAGAGCGGTAAATGTGGATGGGATATTTTCTGCTGACTGGGAAAGCAGATACCACTTTTCATTGTGAGGGTTAATGAAATGCCCTATATCTTCCATGGTTGAACAGAATTGGCTAATTCCAAAGCTGGAAGTTAGACG
>JAODXP020005001.1:0-45251 GCA_027497455.2 Sardinella longiceps | reverse complement strand
CCGTGTGTAGAACTACTTAGTCCCTGTAGGGTCATATTTTGCAGGGAGTGCCTGGACCGAGAGGGGACACTCTATAACATAGCTAGGTTCGATCATGTCATGGCCTCAGGTCGGTGTTGCAAAAAGGGGCTCTTATCTTGCATACCAACGATGACCATGACTAACTGGCAGGTCGGCTACCTTGCTATCCGATCTGAATGTGGTTACACTGATTGGGACATTAGGAGAGTCTTAAGATCAACATATTGCTCCAAAGCAGAGCATGTGCTGATTTAGAATACAAGGGCAGGTTTCAGTAATGCAATCTGTGTGTATAAGATTTGCACATCTCCTCAGTTTGACCAAGCTTGCTGAAATCTTCTCGTTTGGTCACAGAGCTTGTCTGTGGACCGACAGTCTTGGACTGGGCAACCATGGCCACGAGAAAGAAAATGAGCAGTTTTGGGAAATGAGCATGGTGGATGTGGAAATGGTGCTGCCGTATGAAATCATATACACAGCTGCTGATGGCAGAATGTGTTATGTGACATGCGATGTTTATGTCTGTTATGTCTGACTATGTGGCTGACATCAGAGCCACATAAGTCACACTTATATGGGTAATAAAAGAAAACACGTTAAAAGTGGTCTTGTATGAGGTGCTGGAAAAAAAAAATTGCAGTTACCATACCGGATCAAGCATGTGGGTTACTTAATACTACAAGTGGGAACTTAACAAAAGCCAGAGAGCGGGCAGTGCGTCTGCTCCTGAAGAATAGCACTCTGTGACAGAGCGGTCTGATCTCAGAAAACGTTTCACTGAACTGCTCCGACGCGATGTGGTCTGATGATGTAAGACCCCTATGTCTGTTTTTAAATCAACCTAGATACTGGTACAACAAAAAACAGCTGAAAACGTGGAATTGGGATAGTTTTGTCTCACTGATCGAGGGGGACCGCCTTCCATTCCGACATACCCCCACTCCGACATCCCTCCACTCCGACATCCCTCCATTACGACATCAACCAACCAAACATTTTTCATACCGCCATTCAGACATACCGCCATTCCGACAGCATACTGAAGCACGTCCGTATTTGGGGGCATTATCTTTTGTTGGCTTATTTTAAACGATGGGGGAAATACGCCCGCTCTGACATTAGCCCCCCTCCCCTCTGCTTTTGCCTGAGCTATAGCCTCACTTGCCTAAGGTTGCCACAATTTTTACCTACATACTTTGGGCGGGCATTCTCCCTCATCTCACAAGATTGCTGTGTTCCAATGCTGGAAGTGTGTGTTAATGTTTGTTAGGTTTGTCGTTGTGATGAGCTATCCTCTCATGTGTGGAAGCAGGCTCGGGCTTGTAATCTGTGCGATCTGATGAGCCGGTCCATTTTTGGGCCGGTGGCATCTAATTTCTTTTTATGCAAATGCAACATTTGCAACAATTGTATTTTATGGTATTTATTTCTGTACCCTAGGCTATTTTCAGCAGCCCATTATAGCCCTATATTGCCCCTTTATAATACGGTTACAACCAGAGGTTTTGGACCGGGGTTATCCGAGCCTGGCACAGGCTAAGCCGAGTCTACTGATGGAGAATGAAAGTCGCGGGCAAGCCTGTCACTCACATTCTAGTTTAGCGGAGTCAACATGCGGAGTTTCGCACCACATCTCTATTGGCTGCATTATGCAGAAAGCAGATTTGGATAGCCTGCATGAGATTGGACAGTTGAATGAATATTATAGGCTGTCCTATTTACTTCTTCTGTAATCCTTTGTTAACACCATAGGCTCCAGTGGTGGTCTGCAAGTAAGCAAGTGGTAAAGTTTAGGCTATGTCCAATAATGCGCAAGGAAAAAGCTGGAGACGTCTTTTGCTCAAAATCTCTCATGCCTACTTAACTTTTCCTTTACGTTTGGTAATCAATCGATAATCTAGGCTACCGCGATCAGACAGGATATCCTTAAACTTTGATTTGGGGATAATAGTGCATTGAACTTTACGGACTTGGTTGTTTGTTTTTGTGTTGATTTAGGCTACTCTGTTTAAAAGCTGCAGCTTTCTCCATCACGGCGGACGGCCACCCGACGTTTGCTTATCCCTACAACTTCTCCAAGTTTAGGCTACTTTTGTTTCCAGTATATTTTTTTCGTTAAGATATTAACCTTGTTTGATTTATAATGTGGTGAAACGTGGCCATTAGTGTCGAACAGACCGCTGGTTTGTCATTTAGGCTAGGGTGTTATCCACTGCTTAAACCAGCGCACCTTATTGCAGCAGCATTTTATAACAAGACGCCTGTGATTTGCGTGGAGCCTATTTTTTCTTTTTTAGCTCCCCGAAAAAGGGTGATTTTTTCATTATGGAAGTAGGCCTAGGCAAAGGTCACTGAGGGGTAAAAAAAAAAAAAACATCCATTTAACTGCATGCATGTGTTGCTCTCACACGCAGGAAACTAGCAGTGAAGGCAATTGGGACTGGCAATGCTTAAGATAACTAACAATGCACTTTACCACAATGAGACGTTTTAATCTTTATTTTTTTTAATCCATTTGAATAGGCCTTATGCTACAAATTAAGAGTTTTTTTGGCTTTCAATAATGACAGAGGCCCTGACCTTTTTTGGCCTCCTCATCATGATTCAAGGCAAGGCTGCCTCAGGTCGGAATGGCGGTATGTTGAAAAGTAGCAAACATGCCGCCAATCCGACTAAGAAAAAAAAAAATGTCGGAGTGCAGGGACGTTTGCTATAATTGGAAATACCGCCACTCAGACAATTAGACCTTAATGTCGGAGTGGCGGTATGTCGGAATGGCGGCATGTAACTGATCGAGGGCCATGTTGAGGAGGACTCAGGCAGGAAGTGCCAGCCGGCAGGTGATTACGAATTTTTAACTCTTCTGGTGAGCTCACTGTGTATGTGTTACCAAGGTGCATAAACAGCAGTGATCTGCTTGATGTGTTAACTTGTATTGCCGCCTATGCATGTGGCATATCTAAGTCCATGGTCTGTTGATGAGACAATAACCCCAATTTACCGTTATTGAAACTGTAGTTGTTAGCTAGAAGGGGAAAACCTGACCCTGTGTGTAGGGGAAGAATTGAGTGACCCAACTGAGTTCATATGCTGCAAGTTGGGGTGACACTAGAATTTGGAGCACACACACAGCGTTTTGGCAAGTTTCCATTTTTCGTTAGTTGCAGAGTTTAATTTTGCTAGTGGAAGACAGAGCAAAACTGCCAGAAACAGGAAGTCTGGCAGGAAAGGCTCAAAAGTCTGCTGGTAGCAACCTGTACAAGGAAGAGAGGTGTTGGCCGCAACATCTGTATCCTTGAGGCTGTGATGGCTTTCATGGGAAATCAGTTCTCAGCTCTAAGCTCAGTCCCTTAACATAGGATAATACTGCCATTCATTCTGGTGAACGATGAGCCTGTGGACATCTGCAAAGATGAGGCGAAACATAACCGTATTCTATTATGACTGCAGTCTATCAGCTTCTTATGGCACTTTGCCTTCGTTCTCCTAACCTACTGGGGCTAGTTCTGAGCGCAAGGGCTGCCTAGTTCATTCTGAAGAATCAGATATTGATAGGAGACAGAAGCAGACAGGAGAAAAGAGGTTTGAGACTGGGGATCTGGAAACCACAAAAAAAAATGAGGAAGTGAAAGGTCTGCTTACTGTATCAGATTAAAGTTAGAGTTAAAGCTGCCACAGTAATCAGGGACGTTTCGAGAACTCCCTTGAGAGACTGGACCAGTTAAGCGGTGCTTTAAACGAAAGCATCGACACAAAGCCTGACCATGGCATCCAATGACTCATGCATCTTTGGCATGAAATGCCACAAGTTCGCCTATGGAACCACAGCTGGTGGTCTCGGACCATGACAGCAACGACAACGGTGGGAACATGGAGGCTGACTTCTGAACCATTTCTGACTTTCCTGTACTTGCGTAACCATATTGATTTGAAACAGGAAGTTGGGCGGTGGCCATCTCCAATGGCCTCCAAGAAGATCAGAGCATCAAGAGGAGGAGAATCAAGAAGACCATTTGAGTTTTTGAATACTGTGGTGATTAATTTTTTCATGCTTTTATAATTTCAAGCCTATAAATGTATTTTTGGTAGAAGTCTCTAGAGTATTTTTTTTTACTTAAACATGTAATCCTACTGTAATACTTTTTTATTATTATTATTTTTTAAATGTGTAATCATGAAATCATTACATTCTATCATGTCATTATTGAGTAATCAAGAATCAAGTTAAAGCCCACTGTGGGAACTGTGAGAACAATTACTGCGGAAGTGGCGATTTTTAGGTATTTTGATGCACCTCCAGGAGATGTTTACTGCTCCTCGAACCTGGGGATTCTTGATCCGGCACGGGTACAGGGCATTAACATTTGAGGTGGCTACGAGTGTGATATAGTACAAAGTAGCTCTAGGTCAAAAGGAGGGTGTTGAGAGTTTTGACAGAGCAAACCTCTGTAAGTTGACCTTAGAGCTCAGTGAATATTTTTAGGCCAAATTCTCACGGCTAGATGAGAGCCAGACAGTGTGGACTTCCTCTTATCAGTTTGTAGAGAAACGAATAGTTTGCGACCATGTGCTTCATGAGATTCTTGAGCAATGTGAAGGGAACATGTTTGAATATGTTTTTGTCTAACAATATGGTACTAACAAACCAAAAAAATTATAGTAATCAATTCATAAATAACTACTAACAATAATCATATTAAATCATCATCACAATAATAACAAATCTGTGTGTAACCAATGTCATTTATCATACTGTGTTTGAGTTTTTGAAATCAAAATGTAATAACATATACCATGAAACTGATTTTCACTTGCGTAATCATCATCTGTATGTTATCATTTAACCTTATATGGTAAAGATCATTATAGCTGGTGTTTCTAAAGTGTAATTGTCTTAGTACTTCTAAATCTCAGATTAACCATAGCTGACCTGAGTGTTTCCTGAATCGTGTGAATGAAACTGAGGAGGTCAATGCCTGCGTGCTTACTGTCACATCTGTGCCTGCGTGCACATTGTCACATTCTAACGATAATGGGAAGGTATTGGTATAAGTAGTCTGAGAGAACTTAAGACAGGAGCTTTTTGATCTTGGGGAGATTTTTACTTTGTGAGACTAGCTCATCCTTTTACGGGGTCTACCTAACGTTTGTTGATTCTTTGTATTTTTCTGATTTTGATTCTTATAGTTGTAATCTTTTTGTAAATGTCCAAATTATCTACAAATAAAACCAACTCTATCTGTGGTAGAGTCAAAAGGCAACTTTTGCCTGGTCAGACCCTAAGTTTTTTCGTGCCTCCTGAGTGCCGTGACCACTTCTGTTGCGGGGTGTGTTTTCCCCTTAATGCAGCAGCAGAAACCTTTGGCTTCTATTATTCCTAGACATTCACACAGGCTACAACCGGCCATAGAGGAGGGAGTAATGCATCTCCATTGACTGTTTCTAGGCGTTTTAGTCTGGGGGGGGGGGGGGATTCACTACAAAAGGTTTGAATTAAATAAGTCACAGCAAACCACAATGTATCAGTCAGAGTACAATAATATGGTTAGATTTCATGTGCATGAATGGGTTACAATTACTGACACAGAGTCACACGTCCACATGCACACACGCATACCCTCACACGCACACGCGCACACACACTCACACAACGTTGTGCTGAGGCTTACCGGTGGGCGTCCAGCGATTCAGTGTAAGCATCAAAAGAGTCCACTCCAGACACACATGCTCGATCGCCAAACACACACACACACACACACACACACACACACACACACACACGGCACAGCAATTGGTGACACGGTGAAGACACCCACACTGCACACAGAGAAGGCCCACCACCTAGAAGACGCTGTCCCACCGCCAGCACTCAGCTCCTGAACACAAGACAAGAGCAAAACACAAGATTGGTTGAGAGTCTCAGGCGCACGCGCACACCCACACGCACACCCACACCCACACACAAGCACGCACGCACAGCACGCAAGCACAGTCACAATAAAGAGAAAACAAAAAGGGAAAACGAAACCAAACAAACAAACAAAACAAATAAATTAAACAATTGGAGAAAACCAGCAGTATGGAGGCTCAACAGCTAACTGGCCTCCCCTCCACAATGCAACTCAAATGACAAATGATAATCTTAAACAAAACAAAAGCAAGACAGTGCTCCTGGCGATCAACAACGCTACTCAAACGGCCTCCGGTCAGGGCACAAAAAGACAACAATGACAATCTCGACGTCAGTCACGCAGCAAACACATTCATCCACACGTAGGTCTGAGGGCAGACGCGGGCAGACCACAAGGAGCCAACGACAGGCTTATGGATGTAGTAATAGAAGCAAAGGCAAAGCAGCAGTTGTTCTGAGGCAGGCCAGCAATCACTTCCTCGCTAAAACAGTTATCCCTGAACAAATGTGTGCTGATACACGGAGCTCGCGGAATGCGAGGTAGCGGTAACACGTTACTCCGTATAATCCAACATAGGCGGATAGCCAGGGTGCAGCAAGGAATTACTATAAGAGATCGAAACTATGCATAAAACACATGCCAGCTAGACAGCGAGAAACATTCGTAGTAAGTCTACACATACCTGTGGCACAACCGGAAATCAGGTGAACCCAAACAATACGAGCCTCTGGCATTGCACCCGGGCTTACGCTACGTACAGACTATAATCACTTCCTGTTTGCGAGATTGGTCAACGGACGCATACTGTGAGCCAACTACGAGTTGGAAAGGTGAAACTGAGAGCCAATCAAACCCAAGTGGAGAGGGACTGAATCAGTCCATCCTGCCACACTAACAAGCCAAACCCCTGTAGCCAGACTACACCACCCGGGAGCCTAATATTCCACGGAATCTAAGACATCATATATTAGTACAACCAGATCTTTGCATGTTCGAATTAAGTACAGTGAGACATTAATTCCACAAAAATAAAGTTTATTAAACATAAATGAGGAAAATAAAGCTGGCAGTCATCCGACACAGACAAGGGGTTAGAAAAGGAATATTTATTACACAAAAGGACAACAACAGAACGAGGCAGGAGAAATGGCAGGCTAACTGAAAGGGGCTATGAGTTACACACAATGCACATGCAAGCATGCAGGGGTTAGAACACATTGAGCTAGCACACAGCAAAACCACACCACACCAAAAGAGAGCAAGCGATACTCAAAATACATAGCGACCCACAGCTGCCTAGCCAGCCCAAAGCCACCACTGGTAGGGGAGACAGAAGGGAAAAGGAAAATAAGACAACAGAACTAAACAAAGACAAGTAACACGACATTAAAAAACAAGACAAGACAGCAGCTCAACCCGCATCATCAGGTCTGGACCATGCCACCTACAGAAAACACCCAAAAACGTTAGGCCAAGGGAGGCTAGTTGTTAGCTGTAGACTACCTACCCCAACTGAAGTAGACCCACAATAGGGATTTCAACCTGGCAGCAGAAACGGCACAAACTACATGGAAAAAGAACAATAATCAACCAAAGGCAAAAAAACTACTAATAAACACATGATGGGGCTGTAACATACTTGACTAGGCCAACACACGCCCCAACCAGCAGAGCTTCCAGTGTGACCCACAGCCAGCCATCTTAAATAGTTCTCCTCTGCTCCCTGATGGAATAATTGGACTGCCCCTGTTAACGAGGGGGTGGGGCAATGGGAGAGGGTGATGGCAATGAGCAGGAGGCTATTCAGAACGGCCGTAACGGTGCATAGCGTTGAACCCAACGCAAACGACGTCTGGCTGAACATACTGTTGTGTCACGTCAGTGCAGCAACAATGGAAGCCTGGAGGGCCATTCTGCACGTGGTGGCAGGCAAGGAAATAGCTGAACTTAACCACAACCTCAGTAGTTTAAATGTATAATTGTTAGGAATACTACAAAATGAGGACTTCCGGTGAGCCACGCAACGAAATGGTCTTGCCACACTGAGCTCCTGCCAAAATCTTCCTATTTTGTGACTTTAAACACTTTCAAGTGTAGTTTTGATCACGTATTCGACGCTTAAAGTTATCTCAACTATGGCTACCAAAAATCCAGCCAGTTCTCTGCACAAGCAGGCGAATTTGATGAATAAACGTTTTAAGGCTAGTTTACCACACGAGGACATAGCATCGCTAATCCAGCAGACAGTGGAAGCCGAACGAGAAACGCTAAGACAGGTGGTGAGTGACATGCTAACTGAGACTTTAGACAAAGCACTGTCTCCCCTCAGTGCCTGTGTGTCTGAAAATGGCACTTTACTTCGATCTTTGCAAGAAAACATTAACAGTCAAGCCGCTAAAGTTGAAGCATTATCTACTAAAGTGGACACACTTCATGGGTCAGTGCGTCAAGTTAAGAAAGATGCTAACTACTGCATTACTGAGCTGGAGAGGCTACAATTAAAGACTGACGAACTAGAGGACAGAGGGAGGCGAAACAACATTCGAATAGTCAACCTGCCTGTGGGTGCTGAAAAAGACGATGCCGTTGGATACCTGAAAGCAATGCTGCCGAAATGGATCCCTGATCTGGAAACGAGAGCCACTATGCCCCTGGAGATAGATAGAGCTCATCGGGTGTACACCACAAAGTCCTCCCAAGCCAGCACGATGATCTTCCGACTTCTTCGTTACCCTGACCGTCAGGCGATTTTGCAAGGTGCAAGGAAAGCCAAACCAGCACTACCAGATGGCACACGCTTGGAATTCTACGCCGACTACAGCGGAGGCACGACCCGGAGGAGAAGCGCCTTCAAGGGAGTAAGAGCTCGCTTTCGACAGCGGGGAATCGACAACTTTCTGATATACCCGGCTACTCTGCGGATCAAAGTCAACGGAGCAAACACATCTTTCAACTCCCCAGCCGAAGCTGAGCAATTTCTGTCAGATCATGAGCCACCTGTCAACAGAGAAGCACTAACGTTACCTGCCGAAATGGAGAGTTAGCCTAAGGTTTGATGGATGTGTGTTATATCGCGAACGTTGTAGGCTATAACTAAACGTTTAAAAATGGTCATAGGTTTGTTTTTCTTTTGTTTTCTTGAAGGTAATTGCATATCGATAAGAGATATAATTTTCTGTTGAGTGTTGAACTGTAACGCCTGGCTAAGTCTATATTTAATTTTAAAAGCAGAATACCTTACTAAGGCTTTTTATATTTTGTGAAAGCCATTGCTTCTGAATTCACGCCAGGGCGTTTTATTTTGTACTAATGGCTACACTTGGCCAGTTTTTTGTGTTTTGTTTAAGGACGGGAAGATAAGCATAAGTTCATTGTTAATAGACTTCGTTTCGTGAATGTCACGGACGTTGGCTATCGAGGGGTTTGAGGGAGGGGTGGGGGTGTGGCGTGGGCCACACATGAACCAACACTTGCATTTTTGTCGATGTAAGTTCATTGAACACATAACTTATGTTTTCCATCAGGATGTTTCTTTATACAATGTATTAGCCAGAAGTTTATTCCTTTTGTCTTGCCTTGTTTTCAATGACAATGGGTAGCCACACCATATTAACCTTAAATGTGAAGGGCCTGAATTCTCCTGCCAAGCGCACCAGTATTCTAGACTTTTTACACAGACATAAAATAGACATAGCTCTGTTGCAAGAGACCCATTTGAGACCAACAGATGTAGCTAGAATGCAAAACAGACGTTATAAACCTGTTGTAGCCTCAGGAGATGGTTCCCACACCAAAGGGGTAATGATCTTAATGAAAAGAAACATAGCCCTTCAGATTGATAGGATTAGCACTGATAAATCAGGGAGGTTAGCCTATTGCTGTACTTCTATACAGGGGCAAAAGGTGGCATTTGTAACTGTATATGCGCCAACAGTATATGAAGCAAATTTTTTTCCACTTTTAGCCAAAGAGCTACTTTCTTTGACTGACCATTTATTAATAATTGGGGCCGATATGAATACATTTTTTGATAAACACATGGACAGGTCACATGGTTCAGTATCAACAGTCCAGAATGCTGCTTCCAAAGCTTTAGCTCACTTTTCAGAAAGCATAAATTTAATAGACATTTGGAGGGTGAACAACTCTACTTCCAAGGATTTTATCTATCACTCGGCTGCACATAAAATGTCCTCTAGAATAGACTATTTTCTATCATCTGCTAAAATAGCCCAATGTATAAAATCAATCGATATTCTTCCAAGATACTTATCTGACCATAATCTAATTATTTTTTCATTCAACCTTTTCCCTTTACATAGCAAACCAACAAGATGGAGATTCAACATCACACTCCTTCAAAATGAGGAATATATTGCTCAGTTAAATTAATTCATAGACATAAATATCAATAGTGTTTCTAATCCTATGATTGTATGGGCTACAATCAAGGGTTTATTAAGAGATAATGCCATTTATTTTAGTACTCATCTTAAAAAGAATTAAGTAAAACGAATCAAGGGATTGGAACAAGAGTGTCATAATCTTGAACAGGAGTTAAATGCTAACTACTCTGAAGAAAAAGATGTGAATCTCAGACTTAAACAGTCAGAACTGAATGATCTGGTTAAACAGAGAGTTGAATATTTAATGCACATAACAAAGCACAAATATTATTCTGAGAGTAGTAAACCAAGCAGACTCCTAGCATTGACACTTAAAAAACAGGAGAAAAACATGACTATCTCCACTGTTCGGGACCCTCATGTGGGGATTGTAACAACAACACCAGACATAAATAACACCTTTAAGAACTTTTTCACTAGTCTATATTCCTCTGAATATCTTCCTACTCCAAACCAACTGGACACTTTCTTCCAACATGTTAAACTCCCAGGTCTCTCTCCTGAGGACATAGAAAAGCTAGACTCTCCAATTACTTTGGAGGAGCTCTTTCCCGCTTTAAAACTTACTAATAAGGGTCGCTCTCCAGGTATTGATGGGCTGCCAGCCGAGCTATATTTATATCTTTGGGAAATGTTGGGTCCATTATGGCTTGAGGCACTTAACTTCGCACTAGAGCATGGAAGTCTGCTTAGAGACCTTAATACTGCACTCATAACTGTGTTGCCAAAACCCGGCAAAGATCACTTGGAGTGTGCTAATTATTGCCCCATCTCTTTAATTAACGCAGACCTCAAGGTATATGCTAAAGCATTAGCTTTGCGTCTTGAGAAAGTGGTCAATAAATTGATCCACTTGGATCAGACGGGTTTTATGAAGGGTCGCCTATCATCTGACAATATAAGGCGGCTTCTGCACATAATTGAAGGTGCAGAAAAGAGTGGTGAGCCTAATGGACTTTTCTTCTTAGATGCACAAAATGCATTTGATCGGTTAGAGTGGAAATATCTATGGAAAGTTTTAAAAGAATTCAAATTTGGCCCAAATTTTATTAGAATGGTACAGCTCCTTTACAGTAATCCTTCTGCGAGAGTTTTCACTGGAGGAATATCATCAGACCCATTTGGGATATACAGAGGGACAAGGCAGGGGTGTCCCCTTTCCCCCTTCTTTTCAATCTCTCTATAGAACCTTTGGCTCAATGTGTACGTCAAAATAATATTCTAACTCCAATATCAATAGGTTCCTCCAAACATTATATATCTTTGTATGCCGATGATGCCCTGATTTTTCCTTTCTGATATTCAGTCCTCCTTACAAGAGGTCATGCATATTTTGAGCAACTTTGGTAAACTATCAGGATTCAAAACCAACTTAAAGAAGTCTGCTTTAATGCTCCTCAATGTGGATGAAAGTGAGCTAACTCTCCCTAAAGACATTGTAGTGGCTAACCATGTGACCTATCTAGGTGTTCAGATAGCATCATCTGTGTCTGCTATTGCTAAAACTAATTATAGTGAAAGAAAATAGAAAATGATATTAATAGATGGATGCCCCTCCCATCATCTGTGCCGGCCCGAATTTCAGTAGTCAAGATGAACATTCTTCCCCGCATCAATTTTATTAGCTCAATGTTACCTCTGTCTCCCCCTGTTGATTATTGGAAAAAGCTGGATAGTATGCTTAAATCCTTTATTTGGAATAAGGCGTCCACGTATAAAATGGTCAGCGTTACAACTACCCAAATCACAAGGTGGTTGGGCTCTCCCTAATTTTAGGCTATACCATTGGTCTTTCACACTAAACACATAAGACATTGGCTGAACCATGAGGCACAGACCTCCTGGATTGAGATTGAAAGGGGTCTTGTGGCGCCGGTAAGACTGCAGGATTACTTATTTTCAGGTGCTTCATCTAGACAAGCTTCATTAAGGTGTGGCCCTATTATATCCTATATGTTGACAGCATTTAGAGCAGTGGAAAAATATCTAGATGTAGACATGAAGTGGCACAAAAACTCTCCCCTGTGGTTTAATCATGGTTTACTGCCTGGAAATAAACCATTCACTCCAGGTCCATGGGTGCATAAGGGCATTTATAATTTGAATGATATGAATGGTGTGGATTCATTGTTGAGCTTCTGTGACCTTACTGTACAATTTGATGTTCCTAAACACTCTCTCTTTCATTATCTTAAATTGCGGTCAGCTCTTAAATGCCATAATATTCAGTGGGGGCCAAACCTCAAAACACACCCAATTGTGGACATAATTCAAAAAGCCCCTAGAAGGATTGTTTCATTTCTTTACTCTTTTTTGTGTAGACATTCAAAATATTCAGACAATCTTGATAAAGACTGGAAAAGAGACCCACAGGAGGACCTAGATTGGGAAGCGATATGGGACAATGTTACAAGTTCATCAAAGAATCCCAATCATCAGTTTATCCACTTGAATATATGTTATCGCACATATCTGACTCCTCATAAGCGGCATTTGATGGGGTTGGCCCCCCACCCCTATTGTACTTTTTGTCCATTTGGTAATCTTGGAACATTTATGCATTCTGTGTGGGACTGCCCAGACGTTTTCTCTTTCTGGACTAAAATAATTGGTATAATATCCAACTTGACAAACATTGATTTTCCAGTGGATCCTGCACTACACCTTTTGCTTGATGACTCAAGCTTTCCAATGCCAGAGAAAACACGTAAATTGTGGCTAGCAGGAATCACTGCTGCCAAGAAATTGGTGGTCCAGAGATGGCTTCCACCTCATGATCTTTCAGTAAAACATTGGATATACACTCTGCTTGACATTTTGTACCTAGAGCTGTCCTCACCAAGAATAAACCATGCTAAGGAAACAACTGTTAACAACTGGTTGATTGCAATAGAAATGGTGAAAGAGTTACCAAAGTCCTTCTAAGGCAAGTCACATCACTCTGCCGCCATATTGGATACGCCTTCGGGCAGCTATTTGGATTTAACAAGACCAGACCCTCCAAAATGAATGGGGAAATATCCATAAGTACAGATTGGCTGGTCATATGGACTTATAAAGTATATGGTGTGAATCCTTGTTTAAATCTGAGTTGAACAGTCCCAAAATCTACCAGACAGATGCTAAAACAAAGCTAAAAAGACGTTATTTAAAACGGCAAATTGCTGATGCATTACATTGTATTTTGCAATTTGTCATGTTACCAAAATCCAATAAATAGTGCATTATAAAAAAAAAAAAAACACCTCTGACACACCCATCAAACGAGAGTGAACTACCTCAGAAGCATGTTGCGCACCGGTGTGGAGCGTAACGGGCAAACTTATCATTCAATTAAGCTAACGCTGCACACCGGTGCGCAACATGCTTCTGAGGTAGTTCACTCTCGTTTGATGGGTGTGTCAGAGGTGTTCACCAATGAGCATCTAGGTGTATCGGAAGCTCTGAGATTTAAAGCGCTACTGCTAAATATAACACAAATTCATGTTGTGTTGAATTGTCCTCTGGTGACAGCAAAAGCAGTGGTAATATTATCATTTTGTAGTATTCCTAACAATGATACATTTAAACTACTGAGGTTGTTGTTAAGTTCAGCTATTTCCTTGCCTGCCACCACGTGCAGAATGGCCCTCCAGGCTTCCATTGTTGCTGCACTGACGTGACACAACAGTATGTTCAGCCCGACGTCGTTTGCATTGGGTTCAACGCTATGCACCGTTACGGCCGTTCTGAATAGCCTCCAGGTAAGCCGAGTCACCCTGCTACATATAGGCGTGTTTGAGATGTAAAGCCGCCTGCAGCCGGCTGCAGCCAAGCGATGCATTGTGGTTAGATGCGGTGTCCGACTTCCAGCTGACTTCACCAAGCTTGTGAATGCGTCACCAAAATACGCCCACAGCACGTCACTCAAAACTCGCGGTATCAAGGCGCCTGCAGCCGAAACCCGCATCTCCTTTTCTCGGCTGCAAGAGGATGCATCCCACCCCCATGACATAACTCATTATTCCGATTGGTTTGAAACTCCTCATGACAAATATGACACCCACCACGTTGTACTCACTGAAAATGGGCTTATTTGAATGAGCTGCTGCTAAGCAGTATGCAAGTTTTGCCCAATGAAATAGCCTTATTGCTCTCCAGCATGGCTTGGTTTAAGTCAAAAAGCCATCTCAAATAAGCATTTCATACCACATTACTATTTTTTACAAAACGCCTTCAAACACAACTCTGTTCCTCTTGCATTGCAACAATAATTTATTAAGCAACATTATATGATTTATTTCACCAGTTATCACGTTCATTTTAATGATGTAATGAGGGGATTCAAGCTGTTTTCAGTGCAAACAAACTTCCGCGATATCTCCTGGCATCACGTCTATGTTCACGTGTTGTTTGGCTACAGCCAGCTGCAGCTGTGTTGTCCACCTTGTCCCCCATGCTTTTCCATTCCCACCGATGTATTTCCGTAGATCTCGCTGGCTCTGGCTACAGCCTGTAGCCGTACCGACTCTTACCACGAACGAGCTTTATGGCAGAAACATTTGCCTTACAGTGACATCAGGCGTGTTCGAGATGTAAAGCCGCCTACAGCCGGCTGCAGCCAAGTGATGCATTGTGGTTAGACGCGGTGTCCGACTTCCGGCTGACTTCACCAAACTTGTCAATGCGTCACCAAAATACGCCCACAGCACGTCACTCAAAACTCGCGGTATCAAGGCGCCTACAGCCGAAACCCGCATCTCCTTTTTCTCGGCTGCAAGAGGATGCATCCCACCCCCATGACGTAACTCTTTATTCCAATTGGTTGGAATCTCCCGTTAGAGAAATGACACCGTCCTCATCACACTCCCAAGAAATGGGCTCTTCTGCATGACTGAGTAGTTGGCCATGACCTGAGCTGCAGTAGCACATTGGGTAGAGTTCTGCCCAACCAGAAAGCCATTTTACTCGCCAGCATGGAGCACTTTATGCCAGCCAACTGGCAATCTCAAACAAGTCTGTTGTCATGCCAAAGAGGGAAAAAGAGTGCATGGCATGTTTGCAAATAAAGATTCATCTTTTTTTTTTTTTTCCTCAGCAAAACGATATCATATGCTTTGTGTATGCGGTGTAAAATGCGAATGCTGATAACATAGCTGTTCCAACAAATATGACCAAAAGTTAATTGTCCTCCCGCTCCACCAAGAGCTGTGATGTTTCGTGGTAGAGGGGAAATGCCGCGGCCTGCGACGCGGTTGACCTGCGTTCGATCCTCGCCCCGGACGTTATGATGGATAGTAGTTACATGAGAGTTTTCATTCTGTAACTAATAGATCACCTATTTAAAATAATATGATGCAACCACCTGAACTTTTCTCTCTTGCTTTTAACACCCTCAGAGATTTTAACACTCAGTTTTATCTTCTATCTATTCTATGACACTAGGCTATAGCCTAGTGATGTCAAGTCCATTCACATTTACACTATTCCCTTATATTGTCAGTTATGCATTTCTATACATTATTCTTGCTTATGTTTTTACCTCATTAGTTAACATATTTCTTTGTAAATAACATTCTTGTTGTGTTTGCGAAGCACTATGGGCCAACTCTGTTGTATTTAAATGTGCTTGGCATATAAATTCAATTAAATGGTCACTAACTATTCACTTGACTTGACAAAAGTGGCCATGACAACAAAAATCAGTTGTGTCTTGTTATGATTGCACACTGCAGTTAATTTAAGTCAGAAAATATTGCATACTGGACAAATGTTGTAGCTATCATAATAGGATATGCTCATGTATTAGCCTAAAGACTATTATATTAAAAACTTTTTACCCATGCAAAAGTGCAATTACTATTCTTTATGTATGTACAGTATGTATGTATGTACGTGCGTATGTATGTATGTATGTTTGAGAGCCACTGCCAAGGCCTTTGTACTTAGGATACCCCTCTAAAGTGAAGCAATCACTTCAGACAGCTGTTAGGATCAAAAGGAAGGCCTTGAAATACATTACACATGTGATGCAGGTGTAAGTCTACATTTCCTCTAATTTTTGAGACATTTTGTTTGGTTTAGCAATTGGAAAGGCGTTATCCAGGTGACCCTATTTATAGCGGGCCAAAAAGAGTGCAGAACACAAAATGGAGAATCTTGTGAATGTTAACATCACAGATGCTAAGGGCACGTTGAAGGTCTGAGTGACCCCTGAAACGGCCCAATTATTACGTTCTGGTGAGTACACAGTTTTATTGCAAAAATAAGAGTATGTAGCTCATTTTTGGGATCTAAAACATTGCTGTTTTCTGTGTTATTTTTACCAGATCAGGTCTACTTGAACCAATTTACAGCATTTATATGCCACAATACACAAGGTATAAAAAAAAATCTATCTATCTATATATATATATATATATGGGCAATTCCAGCGTTATGGACGTGACATTTTCGTGCATTATTGATGAACAAAAGGCCAGATAACCTCTGCAAACCTAGCAGTATTTCACAATTTTTTTTCATATTCTTCTGCAAACTCCATGGCTGAATACAGGCAAACAGAAAAAAATAATATCATGATTTGCATCATAAGAATATGAGCCTTTCAATTTGCGTTATGGACGTGACAAAAAACGGACAAACTTTTGAGAGAGCGTAGTTTTTGCTGTGAAGTGTGTGAAATTTCTAGAGAAATGTAAATATTACTACATTCATACCAAACAGGACACCTCAGTAAAGACAGAGAAAGACTTAATTTCAAATGTAAATGTAAAAAAAGTTGTTTTTCATTGGGAGACATGGCGTTATGGATGTGACGTTATGGACGTGACGTCTGGAAAAACCCTCCAAAACGATACAAAACAATTGTGAACGGTGGATTTTAACCTGTAACAAGATAAATAGTAATATAACAATGAAAAATAACTGATAGTATTGCAGCTTTGTGTTTGTTATCACCCACTTATACCCATTATAAGCCCCTCCATAGACTTACATTATAGCTGAATAGGGTAAAAATTTTAACAAACAGATATCCTTTCGAAACTTGCTCAGTTGAATATTTACATCGAGACAATACTTTTTTGTATTGGAAGTGTTCTGAAAGAATTTGTATGTCCATGTAGGTGAGACTTGAAGTTTTAAGGTGAGGTTTACTTTTTCGTGGAATTGCCCATATATATATATATGGGCAATTCCAGCGTTATGGACGTGACATTTTCGTGCATTATTGATGAACAAAAGGCCACATAACCTCTGCAAACCTAGCAGTATTTCGCAATTTTTTTTCATATTCTTCTGCAAACTCCATGGCTGAATACAGGCAAACAGAAAAAACTAATATCATGATTTGCATCATAAGAATATGAGCCTTTCAATCTGCGTTATGGACGTGACGAAAAACGGACAAACTTTTGAGAGAGTGTAGTTTTTGCTGTGAAGTGTGTGAAATTTCTAGAGAAATGTAAATATTACTACATTCACACCAAAGAGGACATCTCAGTAAAGGCAGAGAAAGACTTAATTTCAAATGTAAATGTAAAAAAGTTGGTTTTCATTGGGAGAAATGGCGTTATGGATGTGACGTTATGGACGTGACGCCTGGAAAAACCTTCCAAAACGATACAAAACAATTGTGAATGGTGGATTTTAACCTGTAACAACAGAAATAGTAATATAACAATAAAAAATAACTGATAGTATTGCAGCTTTGTGTGTGTTATCACCCACTTATGCCCATTATAAGCCCCTCCATAGACTTACATTATAGCTGAATAGGGTAAAAATTTTAACAAACAGATATCCTTTCGAAACTTGCTCAGTTGAATATTTACATCGAGACAATACTTTTTGTATTGGAAGTTTTCTGAAAGAATTTGTATGTCCATGTAGGTGAGACTTAAAGTTTTAAGGTGAGGTTTACTTTTTCGTGGAATTGCCCATATATATATATATATATATTGGCAAGTTACACAGAATGTATACAGGTCTTAACATGATGATTTCATTATGTGCCTTAAGTTTTGATCTAGCAACAGTTCTCAGCACAATCCCACCAACCTCAGAGTCTGCAACACCCTTCACCACCAACCCACCACCAACCAGCAGCATCATAACCTCTGCACCTCTCCGATTGAGCCAGCCACCAGCCTTCACCACCAAGCCACCAGCAGCATCACCTCTGCCCCACTCCCATTGATCCAGCCACCAGCCTTCACCACCAACCCACCACCAGCCAGCAGCATCACCTCTGCCCCACTCCCATTGATCCAGCCACCAGCCTTCACCACCAAGCCACCAGCAGCATCACCTCTGCACCACTCACATTGATCCAGCCACCACCAAACACAAGGTATAAGACCCCCCCCCTCAAAAAAAAAAAAAGCCTGAACAATGTTGTGTGGAAATCGCTATGCTTTAACAAATGTCCTATCCTTTGCACTTTCCCTGAAAAGAAACATCGCAGCGTTCTACTTTTAATTTCTTTTATAAGCAAACACCGAGCACTTTTTCACACACAGAAGACACTTTTTTTTTTAAGAAAGTACACATGGACATGGAAAAGCACAATCACAAATTAACAGTAGAAGACGTCAGAAAAAAAATCAACAATTTACTGGGGACCTACAGACGAAACAAAGACTAAATTAAATCCACGGGTGAGGGGAGAGTGACCTGGGAATACTACTGGGTAAGTAGAATTTTGGCATGGAATTTGAACTACACTGGTTATGTGTGTCTCCTCACTATGCCATTCCAAAGGATTTCTAAATGTAGATCTCTCAATCTGTAATTGTATATTTTATTCACAGCAAAGGGATGAAATATTTGGCAGGTCGGGTGTGGGGAGTGCCCCGGAGGGCACAATATTTGCCACACCATTATTCCGATCGTCAGCATCATCATCACCAGCACCATCATCATCAGCACCACCACCACCAGCAGCATCAGCACCAGCACCTGCAGCAATGAGGCACACCACCAGAAGAAGAAGAAGAAGAAGATGAAGAAGACGAACAAGCAACAACTTCAGCAGCTTCCGTCTGTATGCCCTCTGCTCCTCCCCCCAGACCCTCCACAGACCGGGCCACCAGGAGACCAGCGCGGCAGGCCTCAGTATTTTTTGAGGCGTATGAGGCCCACGCCGAAAGGCGCACAGCCGCGCTGGAGTCCATGGTGCGCCCGGATCTGGAGAGGTGGAGGAGGGTGAAGGAGAGGAGGAGGTATTTCAGCGGAAGCTGCTGAGTTCATTGTCTGAAATATCTGCCTCTCTCCGAGAGCTGGCGGAGGGACAAAAGGAAATTATCAATCTCTTAAAAAAATAAAAATAATAATAATATTGAATGTGTTTGTATCTCTGAATCTAAGTTCACATACACAACCCTGTTTGGTCAAAAATGGGAAATTTATCAGTTTTCTTCATTTTTGGAGGTAGAGAGTGGAGTAGTCAAAGGCAGAACATATTTGGCAAGGATAAAGGAAAATCATGATGGTAATGCTTTCAGCTTCTGTAGATTTTAAACAGTGGTTGGTTATGGTCATTCTGAGACAATGACTAAACCTCTGGGGACCACGGCTCCGAGATCCCCTGCTCATTTAGCCTGGATTTGAATCTTCCAGTTACCGTGAGCTGCCGCGTGAGGCACAGCAGGAGTCTTGATTTGAGGCACTGTTAAAAAAAACATTGTGTTGACTATGCCTCTAAAAAGCCAATTTCCAGATGTACTGTGCTTGGCTTGCAAAGGCTTACCTCACTCACGTCAGATCATGCGCTACGTAACTTTCGTAAGGCACTTCCGCGCAACGATCTGATGTTGAAGCCCATCAGAGAGATTTCAAGCCATTATTCTCTAACCGGACCAATCAGGGCCGCTAGCTGCTGTAGAGGGTGTGACGTAGCGAATAAGCAACTGTTTTGAATCCAACCAATCCAACAAACGTAACCAGCGTCATTGGTTGGTTTCGATGTGGTTGGCTGCAGTGTACGTCAATTAAATTGATGGACAAGCCGTTTGCCCAGTTAGATTCAAGGATTTCTGGCTCCTGAAATATCTCGTCTATCGCTGAATATCAGATGAACGCGCGTAGCGCTACATCTGACGTGAGTGAGGTAAAGGCACAGTGTTCTACAAAACTCATGTTTACAAGTAAGGTGCCACATCACCCTGTGGAATCTAACCCACCAGCTCACATAAATGTATGAACAAAGTGTTTGGGTCAAAAGGGAAAGTAACAAAATAAGAGGTGTGTGTTGTGTCCAAACAAAACAAAACCAAAGGTGTCGACTCAGGCTACAGTCTGTTGCACACAGCGTCCCTGTGCTGTGCAGCTTGAAGGGGTAGTGGCTCCAGGAGTCCAACAGCATCCATTGGGTCTGCTGCATCCTCCGGTTGTTGGTCCCCAGGCACCAGATGTTATGGAGGATGCAGCAGGCCATTATTGCTGCACTGATGTTTTCCACCTTCATAATTAATAATTTAAGTATTAAGTCATGGTCACAGATGTATAACAAAATAATGTTTACAGCATCCACATTCAATTCCATAAGGTGCATAGTTGAAAGTGCAAACCCAGTGATAAAAGCCCTTTAAATAACTAGTGTGAACAATTGACGCAGTATGACAGACAGTACAATATTTTTTGCAAAGGTGATTTCTTCAATGAATAAATTAAGTGCAGTGGAGGACAGGGACACTCAGATAGATATAAATGTGGGTATGTTCACCTTTGAGAAATTAAGATATTTGAGGCGACGAAATTTGCCTTTCAGGAGGCCAAAGGCATGTTCAATGACCACACGGGCAGCATGGAGTTTCCGGTTAAAATTACGCTGCCGCGCTGTTAGGTGGCCGTTGTCCCGATAAGGTTTCAAGAGTTCAGGCAAGAGGGGGTAGGCCGAGTCCCCAACAATGTGCATGCCCTCTGGTATGAGGGAACGGGGATCCTCGGCCAAGGCAGTTGCCACAGCAGTATGCCGAAAGGCACGGGCATCATGCCAACTGCCTGGATGGCCTGCATTAATGTGACAGAAACGCCTCTGGCTGTCTCAAAATCCAGTCAGAATAACAGAATAATACTGCTTTCTGTTGTAATATGCCATGGGGTTAGTGGTTGGCCTTTGGATGGCAATGTGGCATCCATCCACAGCACACACTGTGCCTGGAAAGCCAGCCCGGGCAAACCCCAGCTCCGACCTTTGTAAGGCCTCCCCCTCTGGCCATGAAACATGATGTGCCAAATGTGCATTGATTAGAGTGCAGAACTTATGGAGGTGCACAGAGAGTGTGGATATGTTAAACCTCTCCGCAATGCCCCTGTATGCCTCTTGATTGGCCAGTGTCCAGAGGCTTGCCAGGACAAATTTATTGATGGGGATTTTTGTGCCCAGGGGATTTTGACAGTGAGGCCCAAGTGCTGTAATAATATCCTGTATCAAGACCAGAGAGTTTAGCATGTGCATTGTTGGTACAGTATGTTTGAAAAAAGAGTTAGGCCTGAATAATGCAAAAAAGGAACCTTAATAGGGCTTCATATTCAATAGGCTATTCTAATTCAATGCATGTGTGTGTGTGTGTGTGTGTGTGTGTGTGTGTGTGTGTGTGTGTTCTCTGTTTTTTGTTAAGATACTTTATAATGAGCACAATAACACAGAATTTTTTTTTTTTTTTTAACTTTCTTGAAAATGTTAAAGACAGTTGAACATAAGCTAGCAAGCTGGTGAGGCATGAGCATGAATCTGTTATTTGGTCCAGGTATTAACTCTATTATTAGAGTTATTTTGTCTACACTAGGCTTGTAGGCTACTTATAATACTTGTGCATAATTTACAAATTACTTGCAAGAACATGCAATAGTACCAACTATTGAGTATTACTAGGTTACTGTAGACTAGGCTACTAATCTAAGCTACTGGAGGATGTGTTGTGATTCAGAGCAAAGAGGAAAGTTTACATTACATTACATTAATTAAATGAACATTAGGCCTACATTACGTTTACATTATTGGATAACCTTCATTAGTTTGCACCTTTCCTCTTTGTTCTGTATCCAAATTTTATATTGCTCTACCCCCTCTAGTGATTCAATCTGATATGGCCACTACGCCGGAACTAGGCTACAGAAAAATCCAAAACAATGGGTGATACAGTAGATGGGCCCCAGTAATAGTTATTCTAATGTTCTCTTAGCCTAGGTCTATATTCCATTTCTATGTAATTAGACTAAAAGGCAATAACAAAGTACTGTGCAGCCTACAAGTTGACCACAACATTTAATGGATTATATTTAATACATCTCATGGACCATATTTAATCGATTCGAAATGTTTTGCAAACATTGCACCTTCTCTGTGCATCCGGTTCTTCATACAAGAATAATGGTAATTCAATAATATCCATCTCATCTGCTACGTAAAACGCAAAGGCTGCGAGATTAGCCGCCATGTTGTCGTAGGAAGACTTGTGTTCAACTTGACGGCGTCACTTTAGGGCCAGCCCCTGCTGTGACCCGTAGGTCACATTGGCTTAAGGCTGTAGCCATACAGATCCAGAGTCTGAACACGAACGAGCTTATCTTTTCAAATGCAGCCACTCTTGCCAGTTCAGCAATTCATTCTTGGAATGAAGGAACCCCCTCCTTTTTCCACTCTCTAAGGCTTAGTTTACACTTCCCCGGGTCTTCAAGAAACCGGATATCTTCCTCTGCCCTGAGTAAGAAAACAATCGCATTAAGCTCGTTCGTGTTCAGAGTCGGTACGGCTACAGGCTGTAGCCAGAGCCAGCGGAAAAGCATGGGGGACAAGGTGGACAACACAGCTGCAGCTGGCTGTAGCCAAACAACACGTGAACATGGACGTGATGTCAGGAGATATCGCAGAAGTTTGTTTGCACTGAAAACAGCTTGAATCCCCTCATTTCATCATTAAAATGAACGTGATTCTGGCGAAATAAATCATATAATGTTGCTTAATAAATTATTGTTGCAATGCAAGAGGAACAGAGTTGTGTTTGAAGGCGTTTTGTTAAAAATAGTAATGTGGTAAGAAATGCTTATTTGAGATGGCTTTTTGACTTAAACCAAGCCATGCTGGAGAGCAATAAGGCTATTTCATTGGGCAAAACTTGCATACTGCTTAGCAGCAGCTCATTCAAATAAGACCATTTTCAGTGAGTACAACGTGGTGGGTGTCATATTTGTCATGAAGACTTTCAAACCAAACGGAATAATGAGTTGCGCCATGGGGGTGGGGTGCAGCCGAGAAAAAAGGAGATGCAGGTTTCGGCTGCAGGCGCCTTGATACCGCGAGTTTTGAGTGACGTGCTGTGGGCTTGTTTTGGTGACGCATTCACAAGCTTGGTGAAGTCAGCCGGAAGTCGAACACCGCGTCTAACCACAATGCATCGCTTTACATCTCAAACACGCCTATTTACACAAACATCAAAAACGGCTAAGAAAGGCGGTGACAATTAACCACCACGTCACAGTTTTATCAAAGATCTTTCAAGGGAGCAACATCGTGGCAGATGGCCACAAACGTGAAGTGTTTCGGTCTGCATTAGCAGCAGTGTCACATTAGGTCACATCATTAACATTTTCCGTTAGGAAATTATAGAATGATATAATGTATGTGTGCCATAATATTGTCTGTGATCATTAATGAAACCAAAATGACAATTCAATAGCTCCTCTGCAAAACAATGTTGTATGAACCAAGTGTGCTTTTTAGCTTTATATTAGACAGAGAGGGTTTGTTTGGCAGTTACCATGACGACATAGCTATATGCTAACTATAAGCTAGTCGTTTTGGACTTTGCTCAAACCTCACATATTGCTGTAAACTATGTTCACGTTTGCTCTGTCCACTTAAAATGAACTCAGTAATGTTACCCGCAGGCTGTCAATAAATTACATCTCAAATATAAATGTAAAACATTACGTTAGCTAGATCGCTAGCGTTAACTTGCTAACAACTTGAAATTTTAGTAGGCTATTTACTGCCTGGCAGCTTCATCTGATAGTTATGCCAACAGTAACAGTTTACAACATTAGTCTTGAAATCATGTTAAACACTTACAGAATATGAGAGATACATGCCAAAAAAACCTGATAACTCCAAAAAGACGATTTATTGGTAAAAGTCCTGACATCATTCAAAACCAGGTGGTGCCCCTTGTGAAAATAGAACTACTATGCGCGAACTTAGGTGCTTCTCGTTTTCTCCAACTGTCTTTGGTGCTAGAGCTCCGGTTATGGGTAGTTACACAAATGTCTGAAGACGGGGTTTTCCGACATCTCCACCTTGCCCTGAGTTTGTGAGATTCGTCTTCACCTTCGGGTAAGTGTAACAGAGAGGTGCAACCGCAGAGATACAAGTAAGTCTTTGTGGTTATCAGAGAAGTGTAAACGGGGTCTAAGAAGTATCTGCTTGCCTAACATAATACTGGTTTAGATCCAACCTTTCACATAACTATTCCCTTCAGTTAGGACTGTTCCATCCCCCAGTACAAATAATCTGGGAGAAAACTCAATTTGGGTCTGAGAAATCTCACTTATGAGGCTATGTATCCTTTTCCCTCTTCTTCTTTACATCACCAACTAGGAGAGTCAATAAGTTTAATAATAAAAAAAATAATGTTGCTCACCTATTAACATCCCAAGACATATTTTGTAACAGTGGATCAAAATTAACTTTCCCCCTGTAAAGATATGCGACTGACACATTAGCTGGAAATTATTCATCTGACTTTATTGAACATTTCATGACGTTACAGTCCCCAGCTACGGTGGCCTCTTAGGACCATAATAGTGTCTCACAGGATATCCTTACATCTCCCCTTTTCTGTAAACAAAAGCAGATTCACTATGCACTCTTTAAACATAAAAAATAATAAAATAAATATAATTTGGTGCCAGAGGTTGCCAGCACTTGGCACACCGTAGGAGGACAGTCTTTACCACCGCCTCATAAAGGACAGACTGTGTCACGATTACTGTAACCTAACCTAAGCAGTAGAACATGACTCAACAGTAAGGCTACACATTACCTGGTATTAAACAGAACTCATGACCAGATACTGAGGCTCAACACATTAAATGATGTTAACACTTTTAACAGGTCTTTTTTTTTTTTTTTTTTTTTTTTATAAGCTCATTATGATTTAACTGTGTGATGCTGAGCTTACAGCCGCCTGCTATAAATCAAGTCTGTCAGGGGCTTTTCTAATGCGCTCTGACCGTCTTTCTGGAGCTGCCTCCAGCTCCGTCATGACGGGTGCATTCTCCTCTAAAACTCCTGGCTGATTGTCTGTTTCTGTGTGCTGTGCACTTTTGTCCCTGTGTTCCTCTATTGAAGGAGCAGCATTGCTGACCTGTGTTTTAAGTAACTGCAACCTGTTTCGTCTGACCACAGCCCCGGTGTCCGTCTGGACTGCGTAGGACCTCGGAGCCACTTCATTCAGCACTGTTCCAGCGCACTGCCAGTCCTGTCTTTCTGTGTTGAAAACTCTGACTCTGTCGCCCGCCTGCAGAGGTTGCATCGCTTTTGCAGTGCGATCAAAGTATCTCTTTTGTTTTTCCTTTAGTTTTTTCATGGCCTCCAGTACAGGTGTGGAGACTTGTTTCTTCACTGTTAGGATCAGTGTCTGTAGTCGTCTGCCCATGAGCAGTTCGGCCGGAGATTTCCCACACTCCAGAGGTGCTGCTCTATAAGCCAGCAGAGCCAAATAAAGATCCTCACCATTCTCTGTTGCCTTTGTCAGAAGACTTTTCACTATTTGAACACCCTTTTCCGCCTTGCCATTCGCCTGTGGGCTTACTGTGACGTGTTCAAATCCATACTCTCTGGCAAACTGCTTGAACTCCTGACTGGCATACTGGGGCCCGTTGTCCGAGACCACAGTTCCTGGAATGCCATGTCGTGCAAAGCTGGACTTCATATGCCTAACTACTCCTGTTGCTGTTGTGCTCGTGAGCAGAGCTATCTCAGGATAGTTGGAGTAGTAGTCGATCATCAGTAGATACTCTTTCCCTCTGAAGTGGAACAGGTCTGTCCCAATTTTTTCCCAGGGGTGCTCAGCCCTCATGTCTGTGAGCAGTGGCTCTCTTTGCTGTCTGTGATGGTAATTAAGGCAAGTGGCACAGTCATTTATCATCTCTGCTATGTCACGATTCATGCCTGGCCCGTAAACAGTCTGTCTGGCTAGCCTCCTTGTTTTCTCTATGCCCAAGTGCCCTTTATGTAGTATTCGGAGGACTTCCTTCCGCAGCTTTGTTGGGATGACTATTTGGTCACCTTTCAGCAACAGGCCATCAGCTACCGCCAACACATCCTGGAATGAGTAGTATTGGGGGCACGCTTGCTTTGGCCACTCATTTCTCATGTGCCATATCACTTTCTGGAGTTGGCAGTCCACTGCTGTCTCCATTACTATTTTCTCTTTCATGGTAGAGCTCACAGGTAGAGCCTCCACCACAGCATCCACGTGCCCTCTTATGACTTCATATTCCTCTGTGCCGTCTGTGTTCAGTCCTTGTGCTGGTCTGGCCCTTGACAGAGCATCAGCCACTACCAGGTATTTCCCCGGCTTGTATGACAGTTCATAGGTATACTTTTGTAAACGCATCATCATACGCTGAATGTGTGGTGTCATCTCATTCAAGTGCTTTTTGCTGATTGTTATGAGTGGCTTGTGGTCAGTCTCAAGTTCAATGTGTGGCAAACCAAAGACATAAGAGTGGAACTTGTCACAGCCAAAGACAATTCCCAGACACTCCTTTTCTATCTGCGCATATCTTTGTTCCGTTTCGGTCATGGATCGTGCAGCATAAGCCACTGGTTTCCAAGCCTCCTCATGATACTGCAGCAAGACGGCGCCCAGTCCATCTTTTGAGGCGTCTGTAGAGATTCGCGTCTTCTTACTCGGATCAAAAAAGGCCAACACTGGCTCTGTGCTTAAAATGTCCTTGATTTCTTTCCACTCTTTGTCATGTGTATGGTGCCAGGACCACTCTGTCTTTGAGCTGGCGGAGAGCAACAGTCTTTGAGGCAAGATTGGGCACAAATCTTCCCATGTAGTTCACCATCCCTAATGCTCTTTGTACCGCCTTCTTGTCGGTTGGCTGGGGCATGTCAGTCACTGCTTTGATTTTATTCATGTCCGGCTGTACTCCTGTCGGCGTCAGTCGATCCCCAAGAAACGTGACTTCTTGTGTGCCGAACTGGCATTTCTCCTTGTTCAATCTGAGCCCGTACTTGTGGACTCTCTGAAGTGCACTGTGCACTCTGCTGTTGAGCTGTTCCTGGGTCTCCGCCCATATTATGACATCATCGATGTAAACCCTGACCCCCTCCAGTCCTTCAAACACATTCTCCATTGCACAGTGAAAAATTTCTGGAGCTGAAGAAATACCAAAGGGGAGTCTCTGATAGCTGTAACGCCCAAAGGGCGTGTTGAAGGTGCATAGGTCTGCACTTGCACTGTCAATTTGCAGCTGCCAAAATCCATGTGACGCATCCAGCTTTGTGAACCACTGTGCCCCAGCCATCTCACTGAGGATCTCTTCTCTCTTGGGAATTTGATATTGTTCTCTGAGGATGTTTTCATTGAGGTCTTTTGGGTCCATGCATATCCTGAGAGCTCCATTTGGCTTTCTTACGCAGACCATTGAGTTGACTCCACTCCGTGGCTCCCTTGGTGGGTTGAATGACATTTAATGACACCATTCTGTCCAGTTCTTTGCGAAGACCTTGTCTCAGCGGAACAGGAATTCGACGTGGAGCATGCACCACAGGTCTGGCATTATCCTTTAGTTTAATGCTGTATGTGAACGGCAGCACCCCTATGCCATCAAAAATGTTAGGATACAGCACTTCCCAATTGTCTGCTTGTGATGTGGTGACTTCTGCATTTTTCTCTGTCTTGGCAATGTTTAGAACACGCTTAACAAGTCCCATTTCCTCACAAGCTTGATCTCCCAGTAGGGAGTCCTTCCCTTTTGGCACTATCACAAACGGTAGTTGTCTAGTAATGTGCTTGGTCTGGACATGTAACTTACAGACACCCTGTGTTTCAATCATTTGTCCATTATAAGCCCTCAATCCCACTTTTTTGTTTTCTATGACTGGCTTGTGGCGCAGAGCTTTGAAGTCTTTCAATGTGATAAGATTTGCCATAGCTCCTGTGTCAAGTTTCATGTGAATCTCTGTTCCATTTACTGTAAGTGGCACAATCCACCTGTCTGTGTTTATTGTGTTCATACTAACATCCAGTGTAGAAGAGGCCTCATTTTCTACGGTGACAGTGTCAGTATAGAATATGTCATCCTCATCATAGCCTTGCTCGCTCTCTTCCATCATATTAATTTGTTTCTTTTCTCTAGCAGATAGGCAAACTTTTGCAAAATGGTTTCGCCTGAAGCGATGTTTCCCACCGCAGCGCTTACAGTTCATGATGTAGTCTGATCCTGTTTCACGTGCATTAGAACGTTCCCCCTCTGAGCGAGGCGCGCTAGCTCTGACCACCCTGTCTACACCCACTGGTGCTTCAGTAGCAACGGATGGCTTCTCAAAAATCTTTATCTGCTTCTCAGTCTGTTCGCTAGCTCTGCACATTCTGATTGCATCTTCTAATGTCAGACTGTCATCCCTTAGCAAGCGTTCCCGCACCTTTTTATTGTGTATTCCAAAGACTATTTGATCACTGTGACGCCCTGTGGGTGTGGCCTCTCTCCCTGCCTTTCTCCCTGTTTTCCCCTGTCATTTCTGTGCTCTCATTCAGGTGTGCTGGTGGTGTCAAATTGGTAATTGGCTGGAATTGGGTGCACCGGTGCACAGGTGGCCTGATGCCTTAAATGTGCCTCCAATCCTCCAGTATCCTGTTGGCAGCGAGCATGGAGACATTGGTCTCGTTCACGACCCTGGGCGCTTGCCTTAGCCTTTGCTGAGGCCTTAAGCCCAACCGCTGTCCATCTGTTTTGTCTTACGTTTTGTCTACTGTCTTTATTTTATGTTTGTAAATAAACCGCTTATCGTTTAATTCATACTCCGTGTCCTCTTACATGTTGCGTTCCTGTCTGGGGCGTAACATACTTGGGGGCTCGTCAAAACTAGACATTTTTGGAGCTGAATTTGGTTTGTTTTCGTCTGTGCCGCGACTTCGGCTCATTCATTGATTGGCACCAGCTGGTGAGTGCGTAATTGCGCTTTGTTTGAAGGGGGACGGAGTATGTGCAACTTCGGTTGACAAGCGTAACATTTTCATTTATCTTTGTTAAACATTTTGTAGTTTGTTTGATTGAATTTAAAATCGTCGGTTTTTCTGAACAGCAGACATTTTTTTTGCATTATTGTTTATTGCGTTTTGAGTAATTTCGCTGAAATTTGTTGAATCAAATTGATTGGTTTCCCCGCCCGTTGTAGGCAAAGTGCGCATCTTCGGGTGTGTAGTTTGTTGTTTTGTTTGTTGTTTTTGGACAGTACGGGGCTTAGTAGCAGTTGTCTCGGGAGCACTTCCGAGGCCTGCGGAGTTGCTCATTAATTGGCAGCTCTTTCAGGCTTCCGGGCTTTGAGTGCTTAAATTCCCGGCCTCACGCTGTCTGAAGTCTAGGGTCCACGATTTAGTGGGTTTTGGGAGTTTAGCTGGGCGTTGGGAAATTAATTAATTTGATTATAATATTTCAGCGGTCTTTGTTTAATGCACGCACTGTCGCTATGTCTGCGCCGTCATCCTCGAAGCAATCCACGACTAGTCTGTCCTTTGAAGAGCAGAAGGCTCTATTAGTTTATCAACGTGAAACTGAACTGCAAAAAATGCGTCTTATGAATGAAGCTGAGACTAGTCGTCAAAACGTTGAGAAAATGCGTCTTGAATTGGAACAACAACGTCTCGATCTCATTCGAGATGGCAAATTGCTCAGCGTAGTCGAAACCTCTCCAACGTCAAAACTAAATGTTGCAAAAAATCTGCGCTTAGTTCCTCCGTTCAATGAATCTGACGTTGACGCGTTTTTCCAGCTTTTTGAGCGGGTGGCAGACGCTCATGCCTGGTCAGACATTGAGCGAACTTTGTTGCTCCAATGTGTGCTCACTGGTCGAGCACAGAGGGCCTATTCGTCTCTAACAATTGCTGACAGTAAAATTTATGACGAAGTTAAGTCTGCCGTGCTAAAAGCGTACGAGTTAGTGCCAGAGGCTTATCGTCATAACTTTCGTTCAATGAGGAAAAAATCTGAACAGTCTCATCTCGAGTTTGTGCGAGATTTAACTTTGCAATTTGGTCGGTGGCGTATATCTGCAAATGTTGAAAGCTTAGAGCAACTGATCGATCTAATTTTGTTGGAGCAGTTCAAGAGATACGCTTCCCGAAAACGTTGCAACTTTCATTATGGAGCGCGATATTCAGACGGCTCATCAAGCGGCCGCGGTGGCTGATGAGTGGGAGCTGACTCACCGCGCCCGCTCTATTGGGAATGGGGGCGAGAGTGGTCTGCGTCCACGGCCTAACATCTCCTCATCTCGTGATGACAATTGTCGCTTTTGTTTTGGTAGGGGTCACTGGAAGTCTGACTGTCCAGTACTTCAATCAAAACGTGGTTCATTGCAAAGCTCATATGTTGAACCTACGGCCCTGGCTGCTTCAGTGCCAGTGTCCGCTGGTCTGTTGGTCTCTGCGACTACCTCTGCGTGTGTGGCAGACTGCGAGGTGTCGTATGAGCCATTCATTTCCGGAGGCTTTGTTTCGCTTGCTGGTAGCGATAATAAAGTCTCTATAAGAATTCTAAGGGACACTGGGAGCAATAGCTCATTCATATTGGGCTCTGTATTGCCGTTTTCGTCCGTTTCATACACTGGGAAGTCTCTGCCAGTTCGTGGCATTGGCTTGAACATGTTGTCCGTCCCATTGCATAGAGTGAACCTCGAGTGTGAACTTGTGCATGGCGAAGTCGAACTTGGGGTCCGGCCTGCGCTGCCTGTCGGTAGTATTTCGCTGGTCCTCGGTAATGATTTATGCGGGCAGGAAATTAGGAAATCTGACGCTTCATTTGAAATTCGAAGGCACATCGTGAAACCAGAGAAAAGCTTCTCTCTTTCCGATTATCCGTGCCCTTTCAGTCGCAGAGAATTGTCTATTGAGCAAAGAAAGGACGACACTTTGAGTTCGCTGTTTAATGTCGTCAACGCTGATGAAATTCAGAATGTGGCCTGTGGCTATTGCATTAAAGATGGTGTACTTTTGCGAGAGTTTTCCCCGCGTGACCGTCGTCTCCCTGGCAAGTTGATTCTCCAGGTGGTCGTGCCTGTTAAGTTCCGCTCCTCTGTTCTTAAATTGGCTCACGACAAATTGTCTGGTCATGGTGGTTTTAAGAAAATATTCAATCATCTTGTCAAATATTTCTACTGGCCACGAATTAAACGTGACATTGCCCGCTTCTTATGCTCATGCAGAGCCTGTCACTTAGTTTCGACCTGGCGCGAAAAGTCGGTTGTTCAGCGCAACGCGATTCAAGCTAGGCCGGTGGTGCTGAAGAACAGCTCCCCTCGGAGTTCGTCTCGTTCGATGGTGGCAGCATCGTGCAGCGAACCTAGAGCTGCAGTTTGATCATGCTCCGGAGAAACGTTCTTCTTTGAGCTTGTTAAAAATAATGAAATAAAACCTAACGTCTAACACTAGGAATTCTAATAGCATCGTGGCCAAGGTGCTGTTTCGTTTCCCAATGTGTGTGGATTGTGTGTTGAGTGCATGGTGGATGCGTGTGTAAATAGCCTCTGTGTGTTGTTTAATTGGTGGGTGTGTGTGTGTTGTGTGCTAGACTCGAGTCTGTCTGTCTGTCTGTCTGTTTGTCTGTGTCTGTCTGTGTAGACTTTGTTGTGTGTATTTGTTGTATGTTTATAGATTTATATATACGCTTATTATATTTCATACATTTGATTGTTCAATGCTGTTCAGGAAACTGATGGTTTCCTGTTTTGAAGGGGGAGGGTGTGACGCCCTGTGGGCGTGGCCTCTCTCCCTGCCTTTCTCCCTGTTTTCCCCTGTCATTTCTGTGCTCTCATTCAGGTGTGCTGGTGGTGTCAAATTGGTAATTGGCTGGAATTGGGTGCACCGGTGCACAGGTGGCCTGATGCCTTAAATGTGCCTCCAATCCTCCAGTATCCTGTTGGCAGCGAGCATGGAGACATTGGTCTCGTTCACGACCCTGGGCGCTTGCCTTAGCCTTTGCTGAGGGCCTTAAGCCCAACCGCTGTCCATCTGTTTTGTCTTACGTTTTGTCTACTTTCTTTATTTTATGTTTGTAAATAAACCGCTTATCGTTTAATTCATACTCCGTGTCCTCTTACATGTTGCGTTCCTGTCTGGGGCGTAACAATCACGTAGTATGGAGGACTGCATGTCACCATAGTTACAGGATTGCACTTTCAGCCTTAGATCAGTCACATACGAGTCAAACGATTCATCTTGCTGCTGTACACGGCAACGAAAAACATGTCTCTCATATACTTCACTCTTCTTCGGACTACAGTATGCATCAAATTGTTCCAGAACTTTGTCTAGTTTGATTTTATCTCCAGCCTCTGTAAACTCAAACGTGTTGTATATTTCAATCGCTTGTGTCCCTGCTATCGTAAGTAACAATGCCACTTTCCTCTCACCACTCTTGTCGTTGGCGACAGTTGCCGTCAAATAAAGTTGAAACGCTTGTTTAAACTGTTTCCACGCATAGTCAATATTTCCTGTGAGCTTCAGCGGTTCTGGTGGTTTTATGACATCCATCCCGTCTTTCTCACACAGACATTAACTATCAAATACTTTTACTCCTGGTACCATGTAAAGATATGCGACTGACACATTAGCTGGAAATTATTCATCTGACTTTATTGAACATTTCATGACGTTACAGTCCCCAGCTACGGTGGCCTCTTAGGACCATAATAGTGTCTCACAGGATATCCTTTCAGCAGAGGGGAAACAGAATGCCAAGATATCTGATGCCCTGTCTTGACCATTGGAATGTACCTGGTTGAAAGGCACAAGGGGGCAGTAGCCTATGCTGTTAAGGGAAGTGACTTTGAAAAGGAACTGATTATTTAGAGGAGACAGGTTATTATTGGTTCAGACAGAGACAAACAATAGTATGTCATCTGCAAAAAGCATACGTTTATGCAGCTGTCCACCTGCCACTACCCCTGGAAAATCTAAGGCCATCCTTATGGCTGCTAGCCTAGAAATCTAGATGAACCTAGCGGCCTGCCAGGCTATATGGCTGCTAATGGTTCCAAGGCTAAACAAAATAACAAAGGAGAGAGGAGTGATCCCTGCCTTGTTCCTCTCCCAAGTGTAAAGTATTCAGATGTTAGCCCATTAGTTTGCACTGCAGCCTCTGGGTGTTTATAGAGTAACTAAATCCGTTTAAGGAAGGTGCTACCAAACCCATACACCTCCAAAATCTTGGAACAAATAACCCCACTCCGCCATATCAAAGGCCTTTTCTGTGTCTAGAGAAATGGCTGCAATAGAGGACTGGTCATTGGCTACTGACCACATTATGTTGATGAAGCGTCTTAGGCTATGTTCAGACTGCACTCCAAATCTGATTTTTTGCATATCTGATCAACATCAGATCTCTCTATCGACCGCGTTCACATTGCTTGTCATATCGGATCTCCATGTCCGCTAATCACCTGCCATATCCACGTGGGTTACTATGGTACCCTAACGCATCATGCCCACAAATAATAAACAAAACCGCGGAGGGTAGAATGTTGGTTGTTTCTCTGTCAGATCGTTGAGTGGGGCCGTAGCACACAGCTACAAGTAACAAGGAAGTATCAGAGATGGAAGGATAACGTTACTCATCTTTATTTCAGTGCATCACTGCAGTCCAGCACAGTTGCCTTTCTGATGCCTGGTTGAAAACTTTCACTGACGTTGCTTTCCACATGCGAGGTAAACGTTGCTTTCCACACGCGAGGTAAACTCCAGGTCATATGCAACTTGCGGCAAATCCATAACGCGCACTGACACGTTGTTGTAGCAAACGATACCGTTTTTTAAAAGGAGAATTAATTAATCTCTCACTTCCGTCCATCTGCATTCCACGTGTTGATGTTTGTGTCACGTGACTAATGACGCAAGTGACACGGTGAAATCTTATCCCATGTGGAAAGGCTGTTCAGTTTGCAGCATATCCGATGTGAATCGCAATTGACACCACATAGCTATGTGGGGCGTAACAGATTCGGAAAAATCGGAATTCATGTGGTTTTCTGCTGTTCAGACCACCTGAAATGAATTCTAGATACAATCTGGATATGCAACAAATCGGATTTGGGATGCCAATCTGAACAAGGCCTTATATTATCAGAGGTACTACACCCATGGATAAATCAAAGGATGTTATTACCTTATTTATCTGGTTGGCTAGAACCTTAGTAAGAATTTTCACATCCATCTGAATTAAAGAGATAGGGCGGTAATTCTTACAATCACATGGATATTTCCCCTTTTAGAGACAAGTAGGGCCCTATGAAATCCGTTTTATTTTTTCTCAAATTCCGTTTTATTTTTTTCTGATTTTTTTTATTTTCAAATTTTTGTCTTTTTTTATGGCCCTATACAATCTGATAGAGGAAACTTGTTTACTTTTATACTAGCCCATTGACAATGAGATCTTATCATGGAAAGAGCTAGCTGGGCTACGCATAGAAAGGTTGCGCGTAGTAGTGTACGCTACAAACTCACATGGTGAACAACGGTGATGGTTACAGTGTGCGCAACAATCTGATAAGATTTTGCAGATCAGTGATATGTTTTGTTTGTAGAATAGAAATCTAGAATTTATTGTTTTATAAACATATATTTAAATGTCAACTCACAAAATATAGCAAATTCTGTGCGATTCCGTGTTTATTTTAAAATTCCGTTTTGATGTTGTGATTCCGTGATTCGGTCTGTGTTTTCGGTTTTGCGGAATCCATAGGCCCTAGACAAGACTTATCAATGTCTGTTTCAGAGTGGGGGGTACCTCCCCCTCTCCGAAGCCTCATTATAGACCTCTAACAATAATGGAGCCAACTCTGCTACAAAACTTATTCAAACTTCTGCAATGAAACCATCAGACCCAATATCATCCAGCTGCGTCTCCGTCTAAAACGCCCAGTCCCCACTAAACCGCCCTCCCAGTACCGCCTCTTACTTCGTCACTATCACGTCCGGCTTCGTTAATGAACGTCCGGGTTCTCTAGCCTGGAAATAATGAAGTTGCGTTCGATAGATAGGAAAGTGAATGCATTTGGCGACTTGTTTGTATTTTGTTTAGAGTTAGATTCGTGAAAATTACTCTTATTCTGATTATAAATGAAGTATTTGCGATATTTAAGTCACGCAAACTGCTTACGGCCAGATTGTTCAGTCGTTTACTGACTGAAACCGCAGATCTCAGAAGTCACGCGGCACGCCCCACAACCCAAAAAAAAAAACATTTTGAAATTCATGATTCAATTCAAACGGGACCAAAAACAGTTTTATTCCGCCATTGAGACCAGGCAGAAAACTTGCACTTCCTCGGTCACATGTTGAACGTCACTTACGTGCTGTAGGGGGTTCACTTCTATGCCGCCCCCACCACCATTAGCATACATTGGATGATTACATAAAACAAAATTGTAACTCTGAAAACAGTTTATTTCAAACAAACATGAACAGTAAAGACATATTAAAACACATTTCAGACCAGAATAACAAATAAATAAATAAGCAATGAATAAACTAAATAAGAAAAATATACCGGTGACTGAATTATTTGTGTTCTGTGGGCTAGTGTGTTAGGGATGCAAATAGTCTTTTGTGCTCGGTTTTTGACTCGTCTCTTGTTCCCAGTATCTGAATGTTTCCCCCTTTGCATTCTAACTGTCACTATTAGGCTTAGGCCCTATGGTATGAATAAAATACAGGAACTTTCCCACAAAATTTCAGACAGACTGAAATATTATCATTCTGAATGATGCATTACATTGCCATTGTGTATTCTGTATACTAAAGCCTAGGGTCTGTCAAGAGTTGTAGGAAGTGGTAAGATACAGACCTTTTAACCATTTAAAATGTGGGACCCTGTCTGCACATAGCCTATCTGTATGCCTGTTCCAAAAATGTGAAATAACCCAAGAGAGACTATTGCAATAATGTACTGCTGGAATTATAGATGTCATACCTACCATCTTTGATACAATATCAACAGAATAACAAAAAGGCTTTTTTTTCATGCCCCTTTTAAGAAAAATAAAATAGCCCACTCTCCTGTCTCTGGCCTGTTCTCGTTGGAGAGAGAGAAGATAGATCTACTTATTAGATCCTCCCTATTTACTGAAAATAGCTTTGACACCTGAACTGAAACTGAACACCGGAAAATAGCGCTGAAATTAAATACAGGTCCTGCGGTCCTCGCGCGAAAATGTATAAGACTATGGGCGAGGAGAAAATAGTCAATTAAAAATGGGGAGAGTTGTAAGTTTCTCTGGTCAGACAACAAAAAAGAAGCAAGATCCAATCAAAAATGGGACAGGTGGCAACTCTAGACATGGATTAAAACTCAGCAGCAACTGGCTGGGCATTCTGTTTTTACCTTACGGACGGGAGGAGTCTTACTCGGCCAAAATCTGAGACGTCTGGTCACCCTATCTTAACAGCTCTTATAATTTCTGCAAGGCAGGTAGGTTATAAACCAGTATGTTTACGTTCAAAACAAAGACCTGGCCTTGTATATGTAATCCCCTCTACTGGCTACTGACTACGCCACCCTTTAAGCTATGATAATGTGAGGAGAGTAAGGGGAACTCTGCCCCAAGGACTACACATGCACAGGTTTTTAGAAAAATACAAAAAATATATATTTTATTACAGGCTTTGAAGCGAAAAAGTACAGGGACGCTACGAGATTGCTCGAGACACACTTTGCTGCCCCACAGACTAATACTTTGCCGGATCGTCTTCCGTCAACGCAAGCAGACTGCGGCTGAGTCAGTGCAACATTATGTAGCCGACCTCCGTGGGCTAGCTTCTGTCTGTAAATTCGGTGCAATGGAGGAGGAAATGATAAGAAACCAGCTCGCTGAACATGCAATTCACTCTAAAACACGAGAGAAGCTGGTTATGTGGAGATCACGTGACCCTTCGACCGCAATGCCTGCGTAGTTTCTAGCTCTGCTGATCTAGTCATATTTTTCATTTAATCCTAAAATATATCTCGGATATTTCGACACCTATCCCACCATAAACACTAACCTATCCAGAGAATCGCGAAAAGGGAGCTTGAACAGTCGCCTTCGAAGAAAAAGATAAAAGATATTTCCACCATCAGCAAGGATGACCTCGACGTGGCCATTGCTAACGGTATAAAGCTAGCACTTCAGGAACAACATAATGCTCTTGATGCAATAGTTAGCTCTGCAGTTAAAGAGGCTATGGATTCAATCTTGGTTCCTGCTTTACGTGATATGCACACAGAACTACAGAAGACGAATGAAATGGTAAAAGAAAATAGCACTGAACTAGCAAGAGTGGCTATGGCTGCTAAACGCACACAGGACCGAGTTGACTCGGTGCAAGCGTCAGCACGAGAGGACAGAAGATCGGTTAATGACCTAAAGACACACATGGAACAACTCACCACAAAGCTGACAGACTTGGAGGATAGGGGTCGCAGAAACAACATCAGAATTGTTGGCCTACCAGAAAGCTCGGAGGGCTCCGACACTGTTGGCTATCTGAAGATTAACCTTCCCAAATGGATCCCATCACTGGCAGGTCGTGATATTGACATTGAGCGAGCACATCGAGTGTACGGCGGCCGTGATGCTAACTCCAACAAGCCGCGGACCCTTATCTTCAGGCTACTACGGTGGCAGGACAGATCTGCCATTCTCAAAGGTGCTCGCAAAGCATATCCAGTGAAGCACACCAACAACTCAACTCTCCTGTTCTTCCCCGATTTCAGCCCGGTCACAACGGCAAAGAGAAAGAGCTTCAGTCCGTTTCTCATCTACCCTGCATTGATGAAGGTGGAACACCACGGCAAGAAGATGACTTTCGACTCCCCTCAAGCGGCGGAGGATTTCATCAGCTCCCTGCCACGGCGATTGAATCCTGTATCGGCGCTGAGTGACAACGGAGCTGCCGCAACCCCTGGCCGAAACAGCGACGGCAAGCAGAGTGGTGGTAACCAACTAGCAGGAGATGGCAATTTAGTGGACATGAATGAATAAAGCTAGCCATTGGTAGCAAAACTGTCACTTTCATATGTTATTATTAGTGGATATGCAACATAGCGATAATATGCATTTTTATTTCCTATCGCAAGGTAATTTGCAACGTTCTTTTTTCCACGAAGGTCTATGTTAACGCTAATAATTACAGTAGGTTGACGTTATAAAAGCAACGCCGCTGGCAATGCTACACTTGCACACTAACTGATACTGTTAGGTAGGCTAGTTGTTGACGTCTCTAACGATAATGTTTCAACGAGGTTACAACCGTTACATGGGTGCTATTTAGCTGTTTTTATGACACCCTCATATTTTATAATCTATCCATCACCCTGCACTGGGTGGGTGAAGAATTATTAATTTTTTTCTTTTTTGACTAGGTGAGTGCCTGGTGCTATAGCTATGCGTTGGAGTGGATTGGTCACGGATCAATAAATTTTTGAGTTTTTACAGGCCTATAGAAATATTTCTGTGCGGTCTGTGCCATTTTTTCTTTTTGTATATAGTTTCCCCCTCCCCTCTCCTTCCCCCTCCTATGCAGACATATTTTCACAACATACCAGAACTATCTTAGCATTATAGTGAAATGCAAATATATTTGGCAGGAACATGTTGGCTTTGTTTTCCCTTGTACATCAACTTCTTCAATTGGAAACTGATCTTGGCTGCTTGAAACACAAATGCTACCTTTGATTATTTTATCACTTAATGTGAATGGACTCAACTCCGCTTTTAAGAGAACGCGTGTCCTTGAATACCTGCATCGTAAAAAGGCGGACATCGCCTGATTCAAGAAACACACCTCAGACAAAACGATGTCGCCCGTTTTCAAAACAAACACTATAAGCTAATTGCATCCTCTTGTGCATTAAATAAAACGAAGGGAGTGTGCATATTGATGAAAAGGAAATTTGATCTTGAAATCAAAAATAGTACAAATGATGAGAATGGCAGACTAGCTTTAGTCACTGGCAATATTCTCCATCACAAACTATCATTTGTATCTATATATTGCCCAAATGAGCCAGACAGAGACTTCTTTACCTATATTAGCAACACACTATTAGAACAAAATGACTGTTCCTTAGTGATTGGAGGTGATTTCAATGCTGTCATTAACCCTGTTCTTGACAAATCAAATCCAGATGCAGTCACCAATCTTTCATCTACTTTGTTGAACTCACTCATAAAAGATCTAAACCTTGTAGACCTATGGCGTATGCAAAACACTGATTCTAGGGATTACACCTTTTTCTCCAATAGACATAAGACATTCTCTAGGATTGATTATATATTTGTTAGCCCTTCCTTAGTCTCAGGCAACACCGGCATCTCTATTCAGCCAATTCTGTTATCTGATCATTCTGCTTTAGTGTGTAACATCGATCTGCCCAACACTAAGACCAGGGCCCCCAGATGGCGTTTAAATACGTCCTTGTTATCTAACCCTAGTTTCCTTATTTTGCTCAAAGCCCAGTTGAAAGAATTTCTAGATATTAATGCAAATGATGATGCCAATCCTCAGGTGTTATGGGAGGCCACAAAATGTTTTATTCGTGGCTTTTCTATCTAATTTTCTTCAATGGTGGCAAAAACAAAAGCCCTCCATATCTCTAACCTAGAAAATAAAATTGAATCATTACAGACCCTGCAAAAACATAGCCAGACAGATGACCAGTCTTCACTACTAACATCATTGAAAGCTGAGTATAATGCAGCAGCCATCTCCAAAGCAGAATTCATCTTGCATAGAACCAGACAGAAGTACTACTTTGAATCAGAGAGACCTAGTCATCTGCTGGCCCTCATGCTTAAAGACTGTGAAACAAAAGCACATATCCCAGCAATTAAAGCTGCTGATGGCAAAATTACAACAAACTCCAAAGCCATCAATAACACATTTACATTGTTTTTTGAAAATCTTTATAAATCTGAGATTAATTTCAATGATGTCATCTGTACAAGTTTCTTAGATAAGTTGGACTTATCCAAGGTCTCGCAGGCAGACCAGAGCGACCTTGAGGCCCCACTAGAACTAGATGAGCTGCATAGAGCCCTGAAATGCCTAAACAAAGGCAAATCACCCGGTTTAGATGGCCTCCCACCAGAGCTATTTTTAGAACTTTGGGACATGGTGGGTCCACTTGCTTGACTCTTTTAATTTCGCCATTGATAATGGGACTTTTCATAGAGACCAAAAAACTGCACTCATCACTCTTCTTTTAAAAAAGGGAAAAGACCCTCTTGAGTGCTTTAGCTTCAGACCAATATCCCTGATCACAACTGACCTAAAGATATATGCAAAGGCTCTTGCGCTGCGCCTTGAAAGGGTCATTCATTCATTAATTAACACAGATCAAACAGGATTCATACAGGGGCGGTTTGCATCCGATAACATGAGAAGATTACTACATGTTATAGATGCTGCAGATAGCATGGATTAAAGCAAAAAAATTTCATTTGACTGAAATTTCTATGGCGGGGGCGGGGGCTACAGTAGGTGGTGATCAGGGGGAGGGGGCGTTGCCCGCCAGTGCACGTGACACAAAACTGGGGGGTCATGACATCTTATTTTTCCCAGGACAATCTATACAGTCAGATTTTGATGGTGTCTGATGTGATACTGCTTGCATTATGTCTTTTTAACACACAGTGGTGTGAGAAAAGTTTCAATGTGGAAAGGGAATTATTTTGTGGTGGGAGGAATTGGGGTTGGAGGTGGTGCTTTATATTTTTGGAATACAGGCCTAGTGCAATAATGCTGGCCTCTAAATGAAAATAGTTGGCCTTTTCATTGTTATGTGTCATGAGGTTAACAAATGCATATCCATACACATGGTAGGCTACAATGAAAACTTACTGTAGCCTACAATAATATATTAGGCTTAGGCCTATTATATAAAAAAGGACAAATAGCCTTTATTTGTGAAGCTAAATTTCATGCATGGAATTTTACTAGTCAAATAAAGAATTTGATCGTAGTTTTAGCTTCTAAAAATGTTATAACAAATCAACATCGGGAGAGGGTGTGTCGGTGTCCGCATGCGGGAGGGAGAGAGAGAGATGACAAGCGTCTGCTCACTTAATAAGTGCTACTAAATAAAGCTCAATACTGGTAACATGCAACAAATTGCGGAATCACAAATATTGTTACAAGAACTAGAGCTAGAGATTATATTTTATTAGCAACTGTAAATCAGTTGGCGTAAACCTTTACACAAGTTAGGCTCCGCGGAACTGCAATAGCGCTTCTTACAAGGCAAAACATGCGAATCTTCTCTGCGTAGGTGGAGCATTGACAACTGAAGCGAAATATCAATGTTCCCTCACAAGAAATGTTCTGTTATTTACGTTCGTATGGACAGCTTGGCTCAATTTCGATCCACCGACATCACCACATCTAACATCACGCAGCTCTTTGCATGCGCTAATTACTCCGATGATGCGGATTTTTTTTTTTTTTTTTTTTTTTTTTTGTTGTAGTAGTAGGCTAGTAGTAGTAGTCGTAGTAGTAGGCTGATCATTTATGATCAACTACAAACTGAAAGAGGCATTGTCGCCTCATATTTTAGTTCTCAGTCTGAATAGACGCTTTTAGTTTAGCCTGTATATTTTGCTTAAATCGTAGAAAGGATAGGCCTAGGTCCGCTATGACTTCAAAGCTGAAAGCATGCCCGTTTACTGTATGGTAATAACTATTCTTCATTAAATGGAACGAGAGTCATTAGGCTACCATACATTTGCAGGTATAGTCGGCTAATATAGGTGGGGTTGGAAACAGACTAGTCTTGAAAATAACTTTATTTTCTGAGTAAATTAAGCACTCTATTCATCGTGCTCACCTGAGAACCCTGTGCTGCGCTGGCTCATAGTAGCGGTAAAGCAAGCTCACGCAAACACTGCCTACTTTCCAAGAGATAACAATTTCTTTTAAATTTAGCCAACAAGTTTGTGTCTTTATTTAGAGAGGCATCATGACGTTCTTATGTCAGTTATTTGCCGAAATAAAGGCGACAGTTCATTCAGTTGGATTATTTCCCCCTTTTGTTCATTTCATCATTAATAAATCACGTAATAAATTTTATTATCAGACGCAATTGACGGAAATCCGTCATCCCGACGGAGAACTTTAGTCCATGAGTAAACACTTCCCTAGAAAATCACCAAATACACTTCGGATTTATTAAGACACTCAGTAGGCGTACCAGGCCCAGACATGGACTGGCCAAAGGGCATACTGGGCAGTGCCCGGTGGACCGATGGCCATTTTTGGGCCAGTGCTGTCATAATTTAGTCCTAATTTTCTTGAAGTATATTGGGCTAGTCCAATGAAATCTCTAATGCTCATGTAATGTGTCCAACTTTCAGCCATGTAGCCTCTGGTTAGGCAAATGGAGATGGGCACCACCCCAGAGTTCACACATGGAGTGGGCTGGATTTTACTTTCATATTATTGTTGACTGCATGATCATCTGAAAGTTTAAGGGATCATAGTGAAAATGTGTCAAATCTGTTGTCTGTGTGAGAGATTCTTGTACCTCACAGTAACAAAAACTTTTTAGAGATGCAGGGAAGATGGATGGATCTAGTGGTTGGACACTCAAACAAACTCAATCAACTGGTATGAGATAGCACTTCTGATGGAGGTTTGGTCCATGCATAAAATAATAACCGTATCAATATACTAAAAAAATTACATGAATAATGACAATTCATTTCATAATAAACTGACAGTTGAGTGTTGTTGAATGTGTCCTTTTTTGTATAGCGTTTATTGAGATCTCTGTGACATATTAATGAATTTCTGTGACATATTAATGAACAGGAACAGGGGTGCGTTTCCCGTACAACGATGGATGTTAGCATTCTACCATCAAAGTACGATGTTCGTGGGAACTAGGTAGGTGCTCAGCTATGGGTGTTTCCCAAAAACGCCTACCAACATGGTAGACTACTATGTAAGTTTCTACCATGTTGGTATGTACCACCATAGTTCCTACGGCTACGACCATGTTTGCAGATGTTTTCGGAAGTGTTCGGAGACAATTCGGGCGCATTCGCGGTAGGAAGCATGCCAGTCCCGTTTATACATTTATGTTGATATAGTCAGTTAATAACGGCGGTTACATGAACCTGTGATCAATATAAGATTCAATTAAGTCATATGCCAAAATTGGTCTAGTTTATCTTCACCTTCGAGTGAAAATACAAGAAATAATAACGACAGGAAATTATATTGGCAAGTAGTCTAATTAGATGTGAGCAACCTTCCTCTACGTGCAGCAGGTGGCCTAGTGGGTTAAGCGCACAGCTTTGACTCACATTCATTAGAACAGTCGAAGGTTCAATGCCAGGTCATTGTTACAGAATATCTTCTTACTCTGTGTCTAAATTATTATATTTAAAACAATACAAGACAAATAAACTGAAATTATTATCCATTTGCTTGGGCATATTTTACGCATTAGTGCCTATAACAATTCGCCTGTCCTCGCTTGTTCCATGCAATATTATCTTTGCATTTTAACGTCTACCGATTGATAACACTCACATTAACAACGAAACCATCTAATTTCCTGATTGAATAGGCCTGCCATTACACCTGTTATCACCAATAATCACCACCTGGAAACTTTCTCCAAATGAAAATTCTTCCTAAATAATAAAGGAGAGGACAACAGAAACAAATCCCACACACGTTGACAGGTGGTTTTGAACTCGCAGGAATCACCATTATACGCCTCAAAGGCGCACTGGCTTATCCATTTACGCCACCAGTCATCTCAATACACTCTTTATCTCTTGCCTAATTTAAATCATGAAAATACTCAAGGAGACTAACGTGGCCTATAATATTAATAATTAACAGGAAATCACATTGTCAGTATATAACCAAGTCTTACTCATCATTGAAGTGTTTTTAATCAACAATTTCGTTGTCTCCAAATTTACCCAACTATGGTATGTTCAACGCCCTCTGTTGACTACAGTGTTGTAGTAAGATACTAACTTGTTACGGGAGGTGAAGAGCTCTCGTAGGTACGGATCAAGTTACGATGTTGTTTACGATATAGCGCAGGAACCATGATTTCGAGAAACAAGGACATAGTAGCTACGTACATCGTAACATGGAGGTTTCACCTCCATAGTATGGACGAGCATTTTGGGGAACACCTCTCTCGTAGTTTCATGGTTCCCACGATGTTGGTAAGCCCCAGTTAGCCCGTAAATAGCTCGTAAATGTTTGGGAGACGCACCCCAGGTTAATACTTCGTATTTAAATGCCTTTGCTCATAATGGTGGGGGCTGGTGGCAGTGTAGCAGTTAAGGAACCTGACCAAAGTAGCCTGGAAATCAGAGGTTTAAATCTTGGCCAGTTAAAATATCACTAAAACCTCTACAACTGTTGCCCAAGAAGTTAGTCAAGCTACTTGATAGGAAGGGTGCTTCACCCTGGTTAGGGTAACACAGAGACAAATACTGACTGATTACAGTTAAATATCATTGTTCTTAAGTGGTCCAGTGGAAGAGAGCAGGGCTGCAAGTCACAAGGTTGGAAGTTCATATCTCACTTCAGACATGTTGAAGTGTAGAGAAGAGGTTGTGTTTTGTTGGGACAAAGTAAAGTTTCTCATTTATAACTTAGAATGATCCATCCCTTGACATGATAGAACAGGG